>CM050323.1:97333333-97406995 GCA_027475135.1 Bactrocera correcta | reverse complement strand
TGGGTGTGTCTTAGGAGCATCGGTGTAAAGCTGCCACAGCAACGGACACTGACGAATGCGTGGGAATGTTTCGCCAGCAAAAATGCTAAATTACAAACAATTCTCCATATGTGCTTACATACACAAATCTATGTACTTCAAGAAAGGCGCTCGCATGCATATGTGTCTGCTTAAAGGTGGCTGCTATATCATTTTGTATGTAGCGTGGAAATTCGCCTTAAATACCTGATGTACGTATGTATGTGCCTTTGGAATTGGTGAGCATTTGGCCTTGAAAGAAATGCATCTTTAGAAATTAAGGAAACGTTTTTCGTATGCAAAATCACAACTTATAAAATGTAATTGCTAAGTAATTAAGTAATTGATTCGCTATTCTTCCCATCTTGTCGTTACTGCATTGTAAGAGTATACACATTTGAAAGTGTATTTACAAAGAGTTGCACATACATATTTAAGAAGTAAGATTTAAGTAAGAGAGAAAAGCCTACGGAAAATCATAAATGTATGTATAAGTTTTATAAGGTCTCAGAAGTTTCCTTTTGCGTGTTACGAACATCGTGGCAAATTTAATATCGACGACATCACCGCATTCCAAGAAGTGTAATATAAGGGACGAGTAGGTCCTTGTGGGGCTTACTACAGTGGTCATAGCAAAGAGCGCAAATTCCGAGGGCATCAAAGCGAAGTCCTTCAGCACATCGCTTATTTGCGCCCACGTCCCGAAGGAAGACAAGAATGATGTGACCAAAGATGACTTCAAAGAGCTCTTGGAGTTCACGTCCAATAAGGAAGAAGAAGTCGCACAAAAGACGCAGATCAAGAATGTTTATTATTATTATTTTTTTTTTTTCATATGCTCAGGGTAGTCGTTCCATGTAAGTCTAGAAATATTTATTTTATTTTATTTTTTAGGATTATTTAAGTGATAACACTTCGGACAAACGACTTCCTTCTTTCCATACGCAAACGCACTCGTTTGTCCAAATTTTCTTGACTAAAGCTCACTATACAATGCAAAGAAATCTAATTGTATTAAATCACACAATCTAAGCGGCCAGTAATTGAAGTGTTTCATGGACTGAATGACATATATCACCGACTTGTTAAAACCACATATTGGCCACATCAATATCATACAACTTCGCCAAAAGGACCTGGGGATAACCAATGTGGTGATGTCGAGCACAAGCAACAGACACTGCTTGATCAGCGTAATTTTCAATCATGCCTCCAGCCTGAAATCCACACTAAACAGTGACACGTTGTGGATGCATTTGTTTTTCGACAAACACAAGTGTGCTCTCTGCAGTCCAAAAATTGCAATTTTGGCCACCAACCACCAGGAAAAAGATGTGCTTCATAGCTTAGAATTATTTTATTCGAAAAATCAGCATCCGTTTCTTGATGCTCAATCTGAAAGATTTCAACAAAATCTTTTCGATGTGCATGGTCATTAGGGTCAGTTGCGTTAATTGAATTTTGTCTTCAATGAGTACACGAATGAGAGCTTCTTGAAATTTGCAATTCTTTTCCACGACTACGAATTGAGGTTATTGATTTGACACCGTAACTCTCACGCTGTACTTCGCTATTGTGATTTGAATTTGATTCTGCTTTCCTTTTTTTATTTATACTATTCCGGCGTTATTTTGCATGAAATTTTCGAACTACAGCCGCCAAAATTTCATTATTTTTGAAATTTTGTTCAATAAAAACAGCCTAAGCTTTCAGATACTCAACTACCACGTCGTTTGTTCTGCTTTCTCCAGAATAGGTAAGGAAGTGAGGCAAATGGGTATTGTAGGGAACGAGGGCAAGATGAAATATTTCCTTTCATCAAACAAACAGTCCTCGACAAGACTAGTTTTGGTATTTTAGTTTTGATATATCAAACATCAAAAAGTCTACAAAATGATTTCGGATAACCGTAAAATAAGATTGGTCGAGAATTTCCAATTTACATTGTAAAAATAAGGAATTTGGCTTCGAAAATTTTTTAGAACTCAAGAATATGCCCCGATAAGAATATTCATATCAATTTAAATATACATATTATAAGATTCTACTACCAATTATTATCTAATAACACTCAAGACTTTCTAATCGGCGAAGGAAAATACCCACCGCAATATAATAAGACGCCGCTATTTTTTTTCAACAAATTACCAATAAACTTAAGGTGATGCAAAAATAACCTTCCGATGTTTTTGGCTGTAATTTTTTTTTTTTTAATTAAAAACTTTGATTCTGCTTGTGGATTAGTTTTATTTGGTCTTTTAATTTTTTTTACATCAGGTCGAGAATGATATCATGTAAATGGCCGCTGCCCCAGTTGATTGTCATTTGAGCCCTTTTTATGGCATTTTCCAACACTTTGGCCAGAACTTCCGGCGATAAGTCCACACATTCTTGACGGATATTGACTTTAAGAGGCGCAAGAGTCTGAGGTTTGTTGACATAAGCCTGCGACCTCAAAAAGCCCCACAAAAAGAATTCTGGGGCGGTCAAATCAGGCGATCTTGCTAGCCAGTGCTAATCGCCAAAACGGTAGATTAGGCGCCCGGGAAATGCATCCTTCAGCATATCGGTCGCGGCACGTGCAGTTCGTGCCGTTGCACCGCTCTGTAGCGCTCATCACTCACAGTAACCGTTTGGCCCGCGACGTCTTCAAAGAAAAAGGTCCGATGGCTCTTCCAGCGAAAACAGCACACCATATAGTGATTTTGAGTGGGTGTAATGGTTCTTCGTTGGTTACACGCGGATTTTCAGTGCTCCAGAAGCGCAAATTTTGCTTATTTACGTACCCGCTAAGGTGAAAATGGGCCTCATCACTCATGATTATTTTTGATGAAATATTATCTTCCTCTTGGTGGTGATTAAGAATAGTTTGAGCGTATGTTAGACGCGATTGGCTTTCAGTAGCTAACAACTGATGCACCGTCTGGACTTCTTAGAGAAACATCTTCAAATCTTGTACCAAAATTCGCTGTAAACACCGTCGACTGATACCCATTTGCATGGCACGTCGTCTGGTCAATGTTGACGGCGCTTCCATGACATCCTCGGCAACAGAAGCAAAATTTTCTGCAGAATGGCTACTCCGGGGTCTGCCACGCCTGGCAGCATCTCGTGTTGTGCCAGTCTCTTCGAGGCGAGCGGCTAAACGTCGCAGTGTTTCTCCAGTAGGCGTCGGACGATCAGGAAATCTGCGACGAAATTCACGTTGTGCCAAAGTCACCAACCGATTATTGGTCAAATAATCACCAATAACCCGCGTTCTGGAGCAATATAGTGTACCATTGTTTATTTACGTGTATTTCGCATGTGTTTACTACACAAATGTCAAAGCAGTACTGACATTAGAGGTCAATTGCAAAATTTTTAGCATTTTCTGATAAGAGGATTACTTTTGTTACATCCTTGAAAAGGTATCATTAGTGAGGCCACAGTACCCTTTAAGTTCATGGCAAGCGCTGGTTAAAGATATTTACTCCTTAAGGACTCCATCTGGTATCCCTAACGATCAAACTGAAAAGAAATGCTATTTTATTTTTACGGAGTTTTGCATCTA
Source organism: Bactrocera correcta (assembly GCA_027475135.1). Lineage (NCBI taxonomy): Eukaryota > Metazoa > Arthropoda > Insecta > Diptera > Tephritidae > Bactrocera > Bactrocera correcta. The sequence continues at coordinate 97,403,424 of CM050323.1, read as the reverse complement.
TCATTAAATGTAGACGATAATTTAATAAAATTTCAAGAAATTTAGACACCAACCTTATAAGCGATCAATACGTATATGAATACTTTGGTATACTCAAATCAAATCAATAACTTACTATGCCATAGACATTTAGTTTTATCTCCAAGATGGTATAGGAATGTTATATGGGAGCTGGTTTGAAAATTGAACGATGGGTGTGGCACCATTAACTTTTTGGTGAAATCACATATCTTGGGCGTCGAAAGACCGTTTTTGATACTTGGCATTATTTTTATATTCCTGCGACACCGTGTGAAAATAGGGGAAATGGGACTAGAACCAATCCAACTTTCTATATAACACAATTTTAAATTCAATTTGATTCTTTCATTTTCCAGTACACAAGTAAAAAATTTTTAATATAACGTGATACAATTTTGCACTAATAATTCCATTAAAGTATGCCACCTTATGATAAAAAATTATCCAAATCTAAGTGTTTGAGCTTCTAGGTATCGAATATGTGGCCCCCAGTATTTCTAGTTAAAAATATCCGTCAATGTTTTGAGTTCTATATACTCGCACAGTTAAAATTCAGAGAGACACTTTTTCAGACAACATTATTTCTGTGTATAAAAAAATGGATTAAATTCGAGTCAATACTTTGCTAAACCCCCCCATCTACCAAAAAATAAATATCAGAACATACTTAACTCATAAGAGTTTATCTTTGTGCCTAAAAAAAAATACAATTTGGCGAAAACTCGACCTAGTCCCTATATAACTATGGCCAGGATTTTCAATCACCCGGCTGATTTTGCTCATCTTAAGGTATTTCCCTGGCTTTGATTCTTGCAAGTTGCAAGAGTTGTTAAGAGGTAAGTTTGACAGAGAGGTATAGCTCATGTCGTTAAATTTAAAATTATGACTCAAATATGCTTTTTGACTGAAAAGCCTATTAAAATCTTGCTTTTCATGCATGAATATTCTAAATATGAAAATTTTGTTTAGAATTAGGTTTAATCAAAATAATTTATTTCAGAAATTAGTGTTAATAACAACAATTCGCAAAAATTCAATCGTATTTCAAGCGACGCGAGGAACTAAAATAATCTCAAATGAAATTTATATACAGTTTTTTTTTAATTTTATTAATCTATGACACGTTTATTTGTTTTAAAATTAATATATTTTGTGTTTTTTTTTAATATCTATTTCAAAAGATGTACATATATTTAACATTCAATATAACTTATACAAATATAATTTTTTTTTTTTTTTTACACAAAAAAAAGTTAATACTATCTAAAGCTGATTTAAGCACACTTGAACGTAAGTTATTTTGTTAAAATGTTCAGATACATGTGCTTATCCATTTCTTATCCATTAAAATCCAAGAGTCCAATGTATGGGATATACAATATAATTTAGTGAGAATTTTTTACCGAAAATAATATTTCTATATATCAAAAATGCGTTGAATCGGGTCATGACTTCCATGTGCCCCCATATACTTTATATAAAAGTTTTCGAACTTCCAGGTGGCTTTGCGCTGCATATTTGGAATAATATTTGAGTTCTGTTGGCCTAACCCTTATAAAAACTATTACCAAGATTTTCGAACATCCGGCTGCCTTGCTTAATGAAACCCAAGGAGCATTTTTTAATATGTGTAATGTTACATCTAATAGAATAATTATATAGTATACTACTTTATAATGATTCTCGATCAGTGTATGAGTTATATAGAGTATATGTAAACATATGTATATAAAATTTCTTAGATTTTGATTCTCTGGTTCACGTTTTACATCTTAAGATATTTATCTGGCTTTGATTCTTGCCAGTTCTAGAAGTATAAAATTCTCGGTTGCACCCAAACTTAACGTTTTTTTACTTCTTTTTTTTTGGAATATTTCGTAGTGAATCTTGAAAAATCATTTAAAAACGTCTTCATAAATAAGCGCATCAGTAAACTAATACATCCTAAGAGGAGGCACTTTTGGTGCAAACATTCTTGCCACTTTCGCTTGAAAAATACTGTCAGAAGCATCGGTTGAGCGCTATAGTTTGATTCATTAACAGATATACTGCGTAAAAAATTGATGAACCAAAAATTTTTGAGGCTGTAGACACTTCAATTGAATTGATTTTCATGCATTATTATTGCTTTTAAAATCTGACTACCAGTTGCTACATAGTATTATAGTTTTGTTCACCTAACGGTTGCACGTATAACTTAAAACTAAGCGAGATTGATTGAGGATGCCGAGAAAAGTTGAAATACGGTCGACTGTCTGTCTATCCGTCCGTCCGTGTAAACTGCAACTTGAGTGAGTGAGTTCCTTACTAAAAAAAAAAATTCGAGTTCGTAGATGGACATAATCGGATCACTGCCATATCCACAAATCGCCATTATACGAAAACACATAAATAGTTGAAATCGAAGGGTAATCCCGCTCACCCCCCCATATAACGGTACTAAATACAGCAGAGATACTTAATTTTACCTCCGAAAGGGTGTGAGACGGGCTTATAGGAGCCCGAGTGAAAACTGGAAAATAGGTCTGGCACCGCCCCTTTTTAGTAAAACCCCCCATATCTCATGAACTGATCGACCGATTTCGACATAATTTGGTACGTAATTCCCATATAACACAATTTTAAATTCAATTTGATTCTTTCACTCATTTACACAAATCAAAAAGTGATTAATATAACGGGATAATACCTTGCGCAAATAATGTCTTTAGTGTATTCCACCTTATGACCAAAAACTGTTCACACCCAACAAAACTGCTCAAGACCATAGTTACCGAATTTTTGGGACCTACAGCTGACAATGTAAGTCTGCATGTCAAAAATGGGTTGAATCGGTACAATACTTTCCTAAGCAACTTTCCTAATATATTTTCCGGGTGATTTTGCACCGCATATATCGGCCAATACATATGTGAATTATGCCTATGAAAAGAAGAGAGCGTGTTTTACTCATAGCAGTTTATTTTTGTGTCTAAAATAGATCAATTTGAGCGAAAACTTGACCTAGTCCCTATATAACTTACATCGGTACTTGTCATGTGTCATTGGAAGAAATAGATACAAACTGGTCTGTACTACCCCAACATCCATATACTACATACAAGGGTTTTTTTTTTTTCCTACACACCTTATGTGTCTGTCAGTATAGGAGTTATAAGTACTTGTATATAATGTAAAAGTATATATAAAATTGCTTGGATTTCGATCGTCATGTTGACGTTTTACACCATAATGTATTTTCCTAGTTTTGAATTTTAGACATTGTTTTATTGATGATCAATATTTTTAACTTTTTGCACTCACACATTTAATTGTCTCCTTTCCTCGTTTGTCAAATATATATACTATGCACTACTTTCGGATTTGCGTCAAGGTCCTTTTAAGAATTTTATGCGGCACAGTATCGCTACTTTATATTATAGAGAATAAAAAATACTTTAAAAGCACCAAATTATTTGTACTACAACGTTTTCCCAAGATTAAAAAAAAATTTAATATTTGCTCTTTGTTCAAAATGCATTTTACGACCGATGAACAAAAGCTGCTGTCATTTTCTATTTATTTATTTATTTTACTTCGCAACGCGTCTGAATATCAACTTAGTAGATGTTGAAAAATTCTGCTTTTAGAAATTTATAATCTATTCAAAAAAGTAAATACTCGTATTACATTTTTCTTATTATTTATCCCAAAAAGCTCCTTTATATCTTGCCATGCTCTGCTTAATAGAGGAAATGCTTTCACATCCACTAAATTCTTTTACTTTTATTTCCAGTCACAAGTATCTCCCATATGCGCTACTATTACAGAAGGAGGATTACATAATAACCATAATAAAGCATCCACTCAATCTTATTAAGGTCTTAGTCTATTCTCATTAAAATATTATTATCATTTACAAAGCAAAATATTTCAGCACAAATATTTATGAACTCACCGTACATTCGAGGGCCCCTTCTAGCAACCCAGAGCATATTGCAAATGTTTTACAAATTAGCTGCAGCAAATGCACAGAGAACAAAAAATAATGAACATAAATATTATAGAGAGATGAAATAGCCATTGGCGGAATTATTGCCAAATATAACCAGAGCCAGCTGCTACTCAAAGTTGATCGGGTTAATGGCCAAACAAGGCGATATAAACTGACAACCACTAGCACTATTTCTGCTAAGATGTAGAGCTTTTGCTTTCGTCCCTGCTGTTGTTGCTGCTGTCTACTTAATGAATGCTGCCATATTGCAGCAACGTCTTCGCTTATTGTTATGTACAAGCATTTGCTGCCAAGCAAGGAGCCAACTGGTCCAGCAATCCTTAGTAGCACTGGCTGTTTGTATGTATTTCAATAATATTTGGCGAAGCTGATGGAAGACAGCGTATCGTAGAGAACTAGGAGAGACCAGATGTTGGATTCAATTTACGGTGCACAAGTGTGTTTTGACAAAACGTTTCACACACAATTAAAAGAGCATTCAACACATTGATTGACCATTGAGTGCCGCAGGACGCACGAACGGTTGCATGAGGTACCAAATGGATCAGAAGAGAGGCGACGGACAGAACAGAGGCAGGTCAGAGAAGAAATATGATTACACCAGTGCAGCTTCAGTGAATCTCGAGTTGCCAGAGATCGTGTACGAGTTAAAGAATTATGACTGCTGTTGTAGCAACTTCAAATGTGACGCTTCGTTAGGTAGCAAGAACAAGAGCAACAATGGTCTGAAGAGTGTATAGGTATTTACTGTTATTATTATCGTTTGATTGTTGTTGTACATAAGTTTTTATACCTTAACAACATGTTGCTTGCGAAGTGAAATAATTTTGTTTAACTAACGGTTATTTGTAACGCTAAAAAATAATATTGTATAAGATTACCAGAATCACGAAAAATGACAAAAACAATATTCGCGGGTGTTTAATCTTCCTTTTGGTCTTTTCCCGGATTGACAGATTTAACAGAAATTCCGACACATGGATGAAGATTGATACCTAGCATGGTTTTTGGTTGTAAATTGACTCAAATAATAAAGCACTCTCTAACTATCTAATTGAAAAATTTCAGATCGTCACTTAAAGAAGGAGAATATGTAAGTTAAGGTAAGTATAAACTTTCTGCAGCCTTAGGTTTTTTTTGCGAGAATTAGGTAAAATTTATTTCTCATAAATCATAAGGACTATGGCACTACCTATTCCAATAAAAATTGTACTTTTTCGAATTGAAAAAATTACCCCAAAAAACTTCACATAAACATTTCGGAAAAAAGTAAATTTGATGTTTAAGATTATTACACCTACATATTAAATTAAAAATAAAAACATTTAATGAAATTATAAAAAACCCTTTCCAAAAAAGAGTAATGCTTTTTAGTTTTGGAAACAAAAAAAATTGGATTAAAACCACGCTTACTTTCTATTTAACGCTAGTTTTTAATTTTTTTAGCCTGATTTCGATTTTGCAACGGACAACTCCGGCAATAAGAAAAAATTGAAATAAAATCTACAGGTCCTCAGGAGCGGGAAAAACCTACGAAAATGGCTGGAATCGGTTTCCATATCCATAGAGTGATTCAGTTCAAGAGATTCCTAGTCGGTAACTAGTTAAAAAATAAATTCCAGCAGCTGGACTATGCTTCACAATAAGGGAGTCGGTATGAATGACATAAGCTTCGTCATTTAACGACAAAGACAATTCGACTTCGCTCGAATTTAGACTAACCTTAATCGTCATTTTTAACATTCTAGGCAAACAAACAAGCCAATACAAATTGGCGCGCCACAAATTATACTTTAGTTGCGAGAAGGAAAAGTCGCCAAGTGCGATTTCCCGCACTTTTTCTACACGCTGCAACTGAATACCGTTAAAATGGAGAATCGAAGGGTACAAGTGAGTGGACGAAAGCGACCATGTAAGTGCAGTAACACTCGCACACGCCACAAATAACAAATACACACATCACCAATAAGAAACAACAATGATGTGTATATGTTTTCCCCCGGGAACAGCTAAAGGAGCAAAGGACGACTGCGTTGCTGCGCCGAAAATTGTTTCATTCATACAACACTTAGCAGTATTTTTTTGTATTTTTGTTGCCACTCGCATAATACTTTGTAATTTTTTATGACTCTCGAAAATAAATAAACACTCAATACAATAAATCTTCGTATGTGAATAGACTCTCGAGACCGACGCCACATTTGTTTGTTCGACATTGCCATTGCTAGCGTCGCATTACCGTTGCAGCTGTGGGTCCGCGCAACATCTGACAATGATGGCAACAACCATAATGTTGCTGCACTAATGTAACTTCCAGGAAAAAATAAGAAGAAGAAGAGTAAATGTGGAAGTGGAAGTGGTGCGGCTGATGATGATGATGATGCCGTTGATTACGGTGGCGAGTTGAAAACGTTGGCGACATGCAGACACACTCCGCTGTGCTGTAGTGTGCACCGTTATAAATTGGCAATGTATTTTCGCACATAGATATGAAGCTTCCGTGCTTCCGAAGAGAAGTGCACATCCTGGAAAACGCGCTTCGAAAAGACATAAGTAAATATTTTTTGAACAAATAGAAATGAACAGATATGTATTGCTGCTAACTCTTGCGTAGAGAAAAAACTCTGTATAGAGAGTAGCCTCTTCAAATGTTGGTTCCATCTCGAGAAAAAGACGTAAACTATAAAATTTAAACCAAAAAAAGTGAAGCATTTTCAGGTTTAATATATTATTAAAAATAAAATAAATAAAAAAAAAACGAAAACTACTAGAATTTGGCCACCTTTAAGTGCACTAAGACGCTCGCCACCCTACCGAGTTCGTACCAAATTTCTGGAAAATATTGTATAAAAAAAAATGTTTCATACGGGCTAAGGAATTATTGACCGATATTTTCAGCACATAGTCATCCATAGGCCCACTATTCCTCAAAGGCACCCCTTCCCCCCAAAATTTTATCCAGATATATTATACAAGTATGGTCCTTGAGGGGAATTTGGGGTAGATACCGAGAGTTGAAGAGGAAAGCGAGACGCATTTGAAGAAAGAAAAAGAAAGATGCCGAAATTCGTGAGTACGAAGAGATTGAAAAGCTGGCCGGCAGGGGTAATGCTCGAAAGTTTTACGAAAACATTTCGGCGGCTTACGGAAGGTTTCAAGACCGGAGCATACTCTCGTAGAACTCCCCAAGGTGATCTAGTCACCGATGCCCAGAGCATTCTTAAATTATGGAGGGAACACTTCTCGAGCAGTGAACGCACAACGCCAGAAGAAGGCGAACCCGATCCCCCAATCAATGACGATGGAGCAGACGTTCCATTGCCCCCCCATAAAGAAGTTCGAATAGCAATTACCCGTCTGAAGAAGAGCAAAGCAGCGGGAGCCGATGGGTTACCGGCCGAGATATTCAAACACGGCGGCGAAGAACTGATAAGGAACATGCATCAGCTTCTTTGCAAAATATGGTCGGACGAAAGCATGCCCAACGATTGGAATTTAAGTGTGCTCTGCCCAATCCACAAAAAGGGAGACCCCACAATCTGCGCCAACTACCCAAAGGGGTAAGCCTCCTTAACATCGCTTATAAGGCTCTATCGATTTGATATTGTGTGAAAGATTAAAGCCCACCGTCATCAAACTGATTGGACCTTATCAGTTTAGCTTTAGACCTGGAAAATCGACAACCGATCAGATATTCACCATGCGCCAAATTTTGGAAAACACCCGTGAAAGGAGAATCGATGTACACAACCTCTTCGTCGGTTTCTAAGCTGCTTTCGACAGCACGAAAAGAAGCTGCCTAATGTCGCGTTGTCTGAATTTTGTATCCCCGCAAAAAACCCAAAACGGCTGTGTAAACTGACGGTGAGCAACATCAAAAGCTCCGTCAGGATCAGGAAGCCTCTTCAAGCCATTCGATACCAAACAAGGTTTCAGACAAAGCGACTCCCTATCGTGCGACTTCTTCAATCTGCTGCTGGAGAAAAAATTTTTCGAGCTGCAGAACTTAATCGAGCAGGTAAATACAACCTTTTATAAGAGTGTACAGCTGCTGGCGTATGCCGATGATATTGACAGTTCTGCTTTCTCCAGACTGGACAAGGAAGCAACACGAATGGGTCTGGCAGTGAACGAAAGCAAGAAGAAATATCTCCTGTCATCAAAGAAACAGTCGTCGCACTCCCGACTTTTGGGGCTAACGTCACTGTTCACAGTCATGACTTTGAAGTTGTAGATAGTTTCGTATATTTGGGAATTACTGTAAATACCATCAATAATGTCAGCTTGGAAAAACGCAGGCAGGATAACTCATGCCAACAGGTGCTACTTCGGACTGAGTAGGCAATTGAGAAGCAAAGTCCCCCTCCCGACGAACAAAAACTAAACTCTATAAGTCACTCATAATTCCAGTCCTGCTATATGGTGCAGACGCTTAGGCGGAGAGTAAAAATATCAAGAATGTTATGTAGGAGTTCCAGAATAATGTTATACGTATGACGCAAAAAAATTTCCTGTGCAAAATTTGGCTTCATTGAATCAAAAAAAAATTGTTTGCGGATAAGTTGAAAAAAAGTTACAGCTATTTAAAAAATAGTGAAAAAAATGAAGAAATTCGCTATATTTTGAATTTATTTTTTTAAAAAATCTAAGAATGCTACGCAAGCCACCAATGAAATTTACGGAGACGATACTGTATGAGTTCGTGTAGTATAACAATGGATCGCTTGGTTCCGTTATGGAAATTTCGAAACTTCATTTTACACTGATGGTCAACCAAAATGGTGCATATTTGATTATTTGTTTATTAGTATAGATATAAAAAAATATGTTGTAGTTTCATTAGAAATACGAAAAGGCTTTTTCGTCTACCCAATATATCTCAAATGATTTGGGAGATATATGCCTTAAACCTATTAGGGGACAGATCTGCGCCCACTTTTTAAAGATTTCCAAACCACAAGTGCCCCCTCCTTAATGTAATTCGTTTTACCCAAATAACGTTTAGTATTTTAGTTTGCTTATTATTTATGGATAATTATAGGTTTTCTACAATAAGTCATGTTTACTCTGTAGCCACATGTTGTCAGAGTATAAATATACATATTTGAATACAGGGTTACGTACATTCACAGTTGAAGGACCATTATAATATGCTATGCGGACAAATTTATTTCTAGAGAATACAAAGATTAATTATTAAAATTTAAAAAATACAAATAATTTACTCTAAATTACGTAAAGAATAAATAAACAGAACGAGAAGCCAGAACATCGTCCCCTTGATAATTCTGTCTTCATAATTCGAACGGCCTCGGAGAGTAAAGTGTGTGTCGAAAGCCCTCCTCCTCATTATTTGGGAAATATTTGCATGCCGCAACAACACCGTAAACAACAAGAAAATGAGCAAACCGATTTTAAGAGAAGGATAATTCGAGAATACAATCACAGTAATAATCTTAGCAAATTGGTTTTTATAAAGTATGTAACTTCTCTGTGTTAACACATTCATATAGTTGAATGAGACTAGATAAGCATATCTAGTAATTAATACATTAGAGGCAAAGACCCAGAGTGTTATGAGTTTAATCACAGAATTTGCTAAAAAACATACTCCTTGAAAACCTTTTCATCTTTTCTAAAATAAAGGGTGGGCCATATAAAATTTTAAATTTAAAAAGTCAATAAAAAAACGGCTTGATATTTTTCAAAGGTCTAACATTTATTTAAATGATTGTTTTATGAAATTTTTTTGTGGAAAACAATTTCGGACAAATGACCACCACGGCTGAGTTTACAGTAGCTTATCCGATCCACTCAATTTTGGATTACTTTCTCGATAGTTTCAGTCCTTATGGCAGCTACAGCAGCTTGAATCTCGTACTCTTGCTTTGTTTTTGGATTATTGGCGTAAAATTTATCTTTAACAGCTCCCCACGGAAAATAGTCCAACGGAGTTAAATCGCAGCTTCTGGTAGGCCAATTCATATCACCTCTTTTGCTGATTAAGCGATTTTCGAAGATAAGGCGTAAAAGATTGAGTGTAGCGTTCGCTGTATGGCACGTAGCGCCGTCCTGTTGGAACCAAATGTTGTCCAAGTCTTCAATTTGCTTGAAGAAAAATGTGATTAACCACTTTGCGCAATATCGCTCATCATTGATGGTTACGGCTGTTCCTTCTTCATTTTCGAAGAAAAATGGGCCGATGATTCCACCAGATCCAAATCCGCACCATACAGTAATTCGTGCTGGGTGCATTGGCTTCTCAACGATTACGTGCGCGTTTTCTGTGCCCCAAATGCGACAATTCTGCTTGTTAACGTAACCGTCTAGGTGGAAATGAGCCTCGTCCGAAAAGATGATTTTTCGGTAAAATTGACCATCCACTTGGCTCACCACTTTGGAAAAAAGTTTTCAATGTTTCCTAGTTTTCTTCTAGTGAATAACGACCCATTTCGTAAATTTTAGACTTTTTACTGTATATCTGTAACTTTCCGAATGGTATTTGACGTTTCCAATGTCGAAATATAGATAATTCAAATTTAAAACATTAGATGGCCCACCCGTTAGTAATCTGGTTAGTTTATACCAAAAATTTCCCCAAACTTTAAATAAGAGATCCAAGGGTATCTTCAGAAAATATTTAAAAATGTCGCTATGGTTGCTGGAGAAACAGTGCTAAATTGTAAAAATCACTGCGGTCGATCACTGACGCCACAAGTTGAAGACACACGCGCTTTTATCACCAACATACTAGCAAGCAGCGGCGCCACGACTAGACAAGCTTTGAAACCTATCTAAGAGACTGAAATAATTTTGTGCAAGCAGTCTCTACATTTTTGACTAATGTTCGGAAGTATCTGTAGATGTGTGAAAATGTGCTCATATTGGTACGCGTTTGTAATATCTACGACGAAGCAATAACTCAGCCACAAATCGATGTTTTATGATTGTGTTGCTTGCAACTTGGCCTGGTTGGACCAAAAAAGAAATGGTGAAAAAGTATTACACTTCTATTTTTTGCGCCACTCACTTTCGTTATGGAGTACCTCCGGACTCAATGATATATGAGTGTATGGCCAAAGAACTTGCTCCACTCCAGTAGTATTGCGAGTCGAGACAGCTGAAAATTACGAGCATAGACAAGTCGAAACAGTGGCAATGGCTGTGACTGTGGTGCTGTAAGGCATACGAAGACCGAACGCGGTATATGAGAGTACATATAACGGAAACGGCAGTACTAAATCAAATGCTGTTTGCCGAAAAATTCAATCTATTACCAACAAGCGGCTTGGTGGAAATGGACTAAATATATATTTGGATGTATGTAAATGCTGTTAAATGTACTGAAGGCTTACCGAGTTACAGTTATTCACATACACATACGAGGACTCCTCGATTAGTACCTAGCCAAGCAAGCCGAAATATTTACTGTCATCAAACAAACAGTCGTCGCACTCGCGATTAGGCTCCCACGTCACTGTTCAAAGTCATAACTTCGAAGATGTAGATAATTTCGTCTATTTAGGAACCAGTATTAACACCACCAACAATGTCAGCCTCGAAATTCAACGCAAAATAACTCTTGTCAACAGGTGCTACTTTGGACTTGGTGGACAATTGAGAAGCAAAGTCCTCTCTCGACGAACAAAAACCAAACTCTATAAGTCACCCATTATTCTCGTCCTGTTATATGGTGGAGAGACATGGATGGTGACAACATCTGATGTGTCGACGTTACGAGTTTTCGAGAGAAAGGTTCTGCGAAAGATTTGGGGTTCTTTGATCGTTAGCCACGGCGAATATCGCATTCAAAGAAATGATGAGCTGTATGAGATATACGACGACATTGGCAAAGTTCAGCGAATTAAGAGACAGTGGCTGCGCTGGATAGGTCATGTCGTACGTATGGACGAAAACACTCGAGCTCTGAAAGCAATCGACGCAATACCCACCAGGGGCAACAGAGGAAGGAAGAGGGAGACCTCCGCTCCGTTGGAAAGACCAGGTGGATAAGGACCTGGCTTCGCTTGGAATTTCCGATTGGCGTTGTGAAAAGAAGAGACGACTGACGCGCTGTTGTTAACTCGGCCATAATGGCGTAAGTGGCGTCTAAGCCAGTAAAGAAGAAGAACGGGTCTCACGGTAACGCTTTACGCCAGAAGTGAACAATCCCAGTATCAATCGACTACATTCAAACTTATTAATCCAATTTTAGAAAGTCGCCATTGAAGAAGAAGGGTCACCACATTAAGGCTATATGATTTCATTACTTCCCTTTTCTAAAGCAGGAATCGAGTTATTATCCAACCGCCCTCGAGTACAAACATTGGAGAAAGTGTGTGTTAGCACGAACACCCAACATTTAAAAAGGAAGCATACAATATAATATCCTTTTCGGCTTTCCGGTATTTTCCAATTTTCGTAAGAGGCCCAACGCTTGTGTTAGTCTCAATTGGGCTAACGAAAATGTTTATACCGACGAGTGTTATCCTTTTGACGCATAGAAGGCGTTACATACGTCTGTGGGGGACAACAAGCTAAAACCAAATCCCCAACATATATTATGTAGTAAGCCGAGCGCAAACAAAGTGCCAGAACGCCTGTCGAACTGACAAACACAGAGCCCTGGCAGCAAGCAACATATTTAGCCACAAGCGGCAGGCAACTATTGCCAATAACCTGGCCAACCCAACTGGGACTGTTAGAAGAAACTCCAGCAAAGCTTAAACCAAATATATGAGCTTTATGTATGGGTCGTTATGTATATACATCGTATGTGTTGTTTAAGAAGGCGCTGGAGACTCGCAGCTAAACTGCAAATAAATAGCAGCAAATGTGGTATAAAGGAAGTGCTCGGTGGCATATGGGCCGAAAACATGGAAAAGGTTGTGTGCCAAACAAGCGAGTGAACAAAAAAACATGGAGAAAAAAAGAAATGTATCAAACCGAAAATGGAAAAGTAAAAGTGTTTTCCGGTCGAAAATTATTAGCAAATAAATAAGCAAATCCTTTCTGGCGCCATAAATTACCTTTCATTTCCGTTTGCCGCACCAAAGACGCCGACCGACAGAATTTATGGACATGTGTCTGTGTGAATATAGTCCAAATAGTTCGACTGCTGTTGTTGTTTGCTTTTGTAATAGGCTTTTGTCTTAAGCCGATAATTGGCATGGCCTACAAAGTTGTTTGTATTCGGCTTGACAGCAGTTACATTGGGATTTCGCTGCTTCGCTTGCTTCGATCACTTTCTTCGCCACGTTTTTTCAACGCTTCTTAAAGAATTTTTAGGATTTATTTTTCCTATTGTAACTCAAGGTTGCAAAGAAAGTGTGGTTAAAAGAAATTACAAAACGGGAGGAGAAAAATTTTTCGATTAAAGTCAGCTTTAAATTAAACTGTTGAGATATTATAAAATTGAATCTTAAATAATAAAGACACACCATTAAGCCAAATTAATTTAATTAAATAGATTTATAACAACATTTATGTAATTCTAAACCTTGTAAGGACCAACTGGTTAACTAGGTATATACTCTTCTTCTTCCTCATTAATTGCATAGACACCGCTTTATCCGTTATAACCGAATTAACAACAGCAACGGTCGTTTCCTCTTTGAGAAATTTGGCGCTAATTCGAGATACCAAGTACAGCCTGGTCTTTCTCTAACTGACCTCTTCAACGAAATGGAGATCCTCCTCTTCCTCTGCTTCCTCCGGCGGGTACTACGTCGAATACTCTCAGAGATAGAGAATTCTCATCCATACGGACGACATGATCTAGCCACACAATCACTGTCTCTTAACTATCTGAACTACTCGTATGTCAATCGACATCATCACCGCTTATCGTTCCATAGAATAAGATATTCGCTGTTTCCGAAGCGCAAAAGATCATAAATCTTCCGCAAAACCTTTGCTTCGAAAGCTCGTAACGTTTACTCATCAGATGTTGTCATCGTCCACGACTCTGTACCAAATAGCAGGAAGGGAACATTGAGTGACTTATGGAGTTTGGTTTCTCAATTGCATACTCAGACCGAAGTAGCATTTATTGGCAAGAGTTATTCTGCGTTGAGTTTCAAGTCTGATGTTGTTGCAGATCCATACCCTCCGCATCCTTATCCAGTCTGGAGAACGCAGAACTAACGGTGCAGTTGTTGAGGCCAATGACGTCGATATTATCGGCGTACGCCAGCAACTGTTTTTCGGGATACCAAATTCAGATCTCGCGGCATAAAAGAAAACTTCGTCCTGGTTGGCCATGAAACGTCCGCCACATTTCTATCGATTGTGTTACGTTTTCACTGCCATTCAGTAGGTTGGAGACTTTCTGCCTTCATACTTTTTTAAGCTCTGGACATCCGCCACTAGATTATATTGGGGGTACTAAAAAAGTAGCTCTGGTCTTGAAACCATATGTTAGTCGTCGCATCTTTTTGTAGAATTTTCGAGCATTACCGCTGTCAGCCTGCTTGTCAAGGTCTTCGTATATTTCGGCCTCTGTATTTTTTGTCTGCAAATGCGTCTCACTTTCCTCTTCAACTCTCGGTATCCATCCCATTCCGCAAGGGGATGAAGCGATGACCAACTTTCCTGTCATTCGAAATGAGAGAGCAGCTCACCTCCTCAACGTTGACAGTTGACTATTTTGTGAATATATCTTGTCAAATGTGAAAGTTGTCCATACAAGAGCTTGACAAATGAGCAGCTTCTTGAAGAGAAAATGACGTTTACACAATTTCAAAACGATATCTTAGGATCTGAGAGACTAGTTCGCATATATACAGACAGACAGACGGACATGGCTAAATCGACTCAGCTCAACATACTGATCATTTATACATATACTTTATAGGGTCTCCGCTCCCTTCTGGGTGTTACAAACTTGGTGAAAAACTTAATATCTCTTATTCAGGGTATAAATGTATGTGAACGGAGAGATTTGTTGCCGGCGCTCGAGATCACTAATCAAAAAAGTAAAAAAATTGAAGAAAAAGCGAAACTTAAATGTAGTTATTTGATGAAATGTTTTGTAATGTGATGCAAAATAGTATTAAATTTCAATGGAAAATGGGTATAACAAGTAAGGAAAGGTTAAGTTCGAGTATAATCGAACATTTCATGCTCTTGCAATTTACAAGGATTGAAGCCGGCGTAAGTCTTAAATATGTAGCTCATAAGGCTTGCTATTTAAACGGGGTCTACAGCGAGACTCCACCCGATTTTATTCATTCTAAGCAGGAAACACACACCATTATTAGAAAAATATTAAATTTTATTAAGATAACTCACATATTGGTCGATATATGCAGTATAAAGTCAGCTGGAAGTTCGAATATTTCTATCTTAGATAGGCTCAAGGAAGTAATGACCAAGAGTATACGAAGATTTAAGTAGTTTCTCCTCATATTAAACGTCTAATAATTTAACGTAATAAGTGTTGTTTATTTTAATTAAAATAGAGTGGATGTAGGTCATCAATAAAGCCTATTTTCGGCAAGTGCAGTCGAAGAGAAGAGTCACCATACAGAGCAAAAAATTGTCTTCTGCGTGATTTTTCTTCAAAAACCAGAAATGAATCATCGACCGATTTTTCTTTCTCTAATTATTTTACTACCCCCGTAATCTCAAGTAAGATGAAGCGAACATTTATACAACTTCTCGCATCTATAAATCTATCTGAGTGCTTCAATTCATACCTTGCTTATCCTATATTCATTACTAAGAATTCTTGTTTTAATACTAAAGTAGTAGCAGCGATTTCAGCAATCCAAACGAGAAGAGATGCACAAATGTACGGTAAGCCAAAGAGCTGAAGGTTTCTGCGAATTCTGCACAACTTACAAACGTTAGTCAGCAATCGAAAAGCATACGAAATCCAACTTATCAATTACCAAAGAGTAAAATATTAATATTAAACATGCAAATAGCAACTTAATTTAATTAGCTGCAGCAAATGCGTATGAATAATTCAACAGTTATGCTGAAGCAAATAGTCGACTTGAATTTGGTTAGAGAATAAGCGTGTATATCAATTGGTTGCAGCTGTCACACCCGACATAACTTCGCCATAAAAGAAAGAAGAAATGAAATATGCATTTACGAATTTGAATATTTAACTTCCATAATTTGCTTAAATGCTGAGAGAGCTCTATATAAAATACCGATATGTGAAACTATAAGTGATGTTTCGTATTAGAAGAAGATAGTTGTGAGTGCACACATATCCACCACCACAGTCAAAGTAAACAAAAACTTGATTTTCTAGCTACCAATATAACATGTACATTCTTAGCCATTCAAGCCACCAAACCTCATGCGCTCTGTTTGGAGTTGACTGACACCTGTCAACATTTGCCTCACTTTTATGTTTTAAATAAATTCATGCAATGTTAACTCTACGCCAGCGTAGCGTATATTTTCCGACTCTAAATTTATAGAAATTTGTCGATTTGTGAATAAGTGTTAACAGAGACAAATATATCGGTATTCATGATGTGTTGAAGAGTAAGTTAAGTGCTGTCATATGTAAAATGACCTGGTTTAATATATTAGAGAGAAAATGTATTAAATACGTTTATTCACATGCTAATTGAGTACTTTCCCAAATATGACTACAATTTTTAGTATTATTAAATTATACTTTATTATAAATTCGTGGCTTGTTTTAAATAGAAGTATACGATGGATGGTTCCGACATAGAATTACGAAATAAACTTTAAAAGTTCACAGAACTCGAGAGTAAACAGAGTAGAAGATCAGAATTTGTTCTGCAACAAATGTTAACAATGTCTCTTAAATAATATACTGGGTTTACAGAAGCTGAAATAATTTGATTATTATTCCCTTGTTCCAATATTTCGAACATGCATGGGAAGCATCTGACCTTGTGTGTCTTTTACATTATATTTCATTCATTTGAAGGATACACAACAATAACAATTTTTTACTCAATATATCGGACATTGTATAGATCTTGTTCTTTATGACTAAAATTGTTCCGATCGATGCAGAGAGACCTCACTGGTCACAATAAGAACTGGGGTCCCTGTATTCGGTATCTGGAGACTTGAACAGATATATCATAAGAGGACACACCTATAAGGCACTATTCATGCAAAGTTTTATCACGATATATATTCATTGGTGCTTGATTTATATACTGCAAACTGAAAGAATCTGAAGTAATATAAAGTAGTGTCAGATGGGAAGCAACAGTGGTTATAGTCCGATTTTGTCAAGATAAGAGTTGAAATAGGTGCAGTAGTTCTTTAGATATGAGATTGTCTTAATGTGAATAATCACACAAAATTTTAATACCGGCAAAAAAAAAAAATTGTTCTGAGCAAATTGGACTGATTCGGCTTTAGTGGCTTAGGAGATACATATGTACACTAACCTCTTTAAGGGCGTGGCGTGGCGTGGCCTACTTTCTTGGTACTAAATTTCATTTTTATACTTTTTTTCAATAAGTGTGTTAGGTTATACCGTAATAAATTTAATTTCTGTTTAAAACAAGAATATTTCTGTACAATTAATTGGCCTCGACCAATGAAATTTTACTAAAACCCATAGTACAAAAAACTTCACAAAAAAACCACATCGTCACTTTGCATAACACTGCATTTTTGAGTAAATTCGATTTGCTTAAAAATTGAAAACTAATACCTGGCAGTAAACAGAACAGCAGCGATAATTACATATGTATGTCTATGCTTGGTTTTTCAACCATTTCTTGAAAATTTGCTGCCACTCAAACCGGAAACTGGTTCAACACCGCCCAATGCTATTAATTTCAAAGTACACATTTTATATTAAACATTTGGTCGGTCGTCCATTAAAAAGTGGAGCTAAACATTTGCAGCCGTCAGGCTTTCCCTCCCACTGCGCTAGAATTAGACCTCGTTTTTAGTCGTTTTGCTTTATCCAACAAACGGCGACCGTATTAAATCGAAATTGTTTAACTTTCGTTTGCTGCGGCTACCGACCACTTTCTCCACCTCCTCGGATACCTTCCACTATTGGCAGACAGGCTGCTATGTAGGTATATTGAGGTTATTTGGTATGCGCTCCTACAATCCATATTTTACGTGCTTACAGTGCGACCACATAAATTTTTTTGGTTCTACCTTCTGATAGCATTTACCGTTAGTTGTGGGAGTAACTAAGTAATACCTTCTGAAAATTCCCTGAACAGTCCCTTTTATGTTTAGATCATAGCATTTTTAGGTCGTTTTCTTGACTTTTTTTCCTCTTCCAGCTTTTGGTAATATTTGTTTATGTCAGCCATACGTTTGTACTAGAATTTAGCGTAGCTAACGCATACACAGTGTGTATTGCACACCTAAGTTGTGTATAGGTATATGAGGCGTCAATAGCAACTTAACACGCCGACACCACAGAAATGCTGTTGTGGCAACTGTTGGCAAGGGACATGGGGCATTTTGTCTTTGGATATCATATTTTGTGTGCTTCGGTTGGTCCTCTGCTATCAGCTGTGGTTTGTTTATGTTTCATTTTCGTGGAATGCAAAACATAGTTGGCGTGTTTGTATCGGAATTTAAGTTTGCCCAAAACATAGTTTTGTGACAGAAATAATTTGCCTTTTTGCCATTTTGTAAGCAGTTGGTTTTAGTACAACTTTAAGAGAAATTAGAAGGGTTAGTTGTTTCGTCGAATTGAGAGTAATAGACAATTACTTTCAGTATGAGGTGCGAATAGAAAATTGAAAGCAACTTATGATTGTAATACATTTTGAAGTCACGGAGTGTCAAAATTTATCATAATTATTCAAGATTATAATTCGGCACCCAACAAGTACTAATTGAAAAGAGATCCTCAGTACGGAAAAAGGAGTGGTCCTTGATATCGCAAATGTAAAACTGTTACAAAATTTCCAAATTCCTTGCAAATATATTTCGAAAAGTTTTTTCAGAAAACTGCAGATTAGTAGAGCAGATTATGTTGTGATTACAGAATCTCTGAATATGCAAAACCTCTTCAAATCAACTCAACAATATAATCCTGAAAAATTATGGCCGGAAGAGAAAATAAGGCCAATTTCTGTCCTTAATGCCTACCAGAGGCCCGCAATGATTATAATTAAGTCAGATCAAACACTCGTGCCGTAAACACATTCAAATAAATTTAGTTGATCGTACACAACAGTATTGTTCGAGTCAAGTACCGACCTGCGTCAACTGATTTGATTCAACACAAGCAATCTATCTAGCGTTACAACAATGCTTGAATCGAACGAACGTATGACTGCGGGTAAAAGTGCCCATACACGACACACAAGTGCGTTCGATCGGTGTGTGTGCGCATGTGGTTTACTCGTTCTATCCATGTTCACGAAAATGTTTGATATTTTACGATCGGTGCGCGCACATGTGTGTCGTGTATGGCGTTGTGTGCACTCATGTCGCCGAACAGTGAAGATCGCGGACAATGGCAAGTGTTAAGCGGAGAGCCCGCTTTAGAGGCTTCAAAAAATCGATTTTTTTGAGGATTTTTCTGGAAGGGAAAGAAATAATTGATTCAAGCGAAATTTCTAGGCTTATTAGTTATATATTTGAACATCTATCACAAATTTTTTGGATACGAAATCTTTGATATTCTGCCTTTTGGAAGCAATTGCCCGATGCATCCCGCATGTGCATTTTTCGGACGGCGGGCAGGATGCAGGTCGCAATTTCTATCGGAAACAAAAAATTCAAAAAGATTCATATTTTTTAATAATTTAGCTTCTAGTTAAGAAAATTCCAAAACTAAGAAAATTCCAAAAAAAGTGAAATTTTTACCAAAATTTAAAATTGAAAAAAAAAATGTTTTTTGACCAAAAAAAAATTTACTTTACGTTGTTTAAAAACGTTAAAAAAAATGAAATTTTTACCAAAATTTTAAAATTGAAAAAAAAAAATGTTTTTTGACCAAAAAAAAATTTACTTTACGTTGTTTAAAAACATGTTCAAATTTGACTTTTCTTAGTTTTCTTAATTTAAATAAAAGATAATTTAATGCCAAAGATAACAAACTTTTCCCCAATTCCATGCAACGTTTAGTTTTTTTTTTCTATCCGCCCGCCAATTAATAATAATCGTAAATGAAAAACCCAGTAATCGCGTTTTAAAGTTTTTGGTTTTTGCCCAAGCGATCATATTTATACAGATCTGCTAGGCGCTCGGTCACTATTTCCCTTCTAGCTTCGATAATATTTCGAATTCTCAGCTATAACTTTAGGGACACATTCTTAGACATTTTTTAAAGAGATTTAAGCAAAAAAATCGATTGTTTGAAGCTTCTAAAGCAGGCTCCCCCCTTAATAAAAATTTCGTATCAGAATTTATTGATCTTATAAAAAATAAATTGGCAATTTGGCAAACGAAAAGTGATAAATATAAGAATTAAATTGAGAAAAATAAAAGTTGGAATAGACCAGTGAGAGACGAGTTAAACTTTTCTTTATCTCTGTTAGGTGTGTGAAGAACAGTGATGCCACTGAAAAATTTTTTTTGTAAACATACAAATTCAAAAAAAAAGCAAACTGAAAAAAAAGTAAGCAAAATTTTTTTCAAGTTCATTTTAATTTATAATAACAAAACGTATGCTTATAAATATAACTAACAAAATAAAGATAACCATTCATTAACATTTTAAATAAGTAGGTAACTAAAAAGAATGTTTAAAAATAAAGTTACTTTTTCAAAAAGTAATAAATAAGGTTTACAGTTGCGGTCAAAATAATAGCAAAATTATTATATTTATTTATTTATTTTAAAGAATTTTCATTTAAAACATAGTTCGATGCATAACAGATATAAAATAAATACAACTTTAAAGATTACACAAACTTTACCAAAAATAATCAAATTTCAAAAACCTCCAATTGAAATTACAAACTTTTTATTCAGAATTTTCAGAGATTTCGGGAATGCAATTTGGCTTAAAAAACTCAAAATTCTAAAACTTAACGGTAGTTTTCAGTGACTTGAAACTAGCACTTAATTGTACATAAATTTTATGGGCATACTCAACAACTTTTTGAAAATATTGAATAAAAAATTTGTAATTTTTTTAAATTTTTTTTAAAATCTGATTATCTTTTGTAAAGTTTGTGTAATTTTTTAAACTTTCATATATTTTCAAAGATTTTCTTTTGCAGCAGACCAAACATAATTTGGCTTGCGACTAGTGCACAGTTCTTTGGCCAGCATTATGCTATTAATAGTTTTTAAGCTGAGTTTATTTCTCAATTTCGTTTTTATCAGATTTAATTCAGGAAATTGGCATTCAGTAGCTGCTGAGCTGTGCGGCAATGTTATTAAATTTTGTACCAAATTGGTCAAATCCTTAAAACAATGTTCGCCCATTCCATCTTTATGGTATGAAACTTGTTCCCAAAAATCTTCAATATCCATATCCCTTTTCAAATCGAGTTTGGAAAGTCTTAATATTTTCCATTGCTGTACAATTACATCCTCATCAAATTCAAATAAATTGGAAAATTGATACATCAAGGGCTCGATAATAATTTTAGGTCATTTCTCGAAAAATCGAACCTTTTTTTAATTTGCTGCAACAGCTCCAAATAAAAATTTAAAATACCCTTTTTTATTCTAACTGTATCAGAAAAGGACAGTATATTTTTTTGCAAATGTTGTTCTGCCTTGGTTCCAATGCATATTTCTTCTATTGGTAAATAATTTTCTTTTTCGTGGAAATTAATATTTTCTAATGATTCCAAACCGCTTACATATTCAATTTTCATGAAATTGCTTAATAATAATTTGAAAGTCGTGTCCAGATGGGAATGTAAATAAGGCAAGTGAACTTTTTCCGATTGAAATTCCCTGTTGAGATCATTTATGATTTTGAGGATATATGATAAAAAAAAAGTAGGTTTTGATTTCAGGATCATTCATTTGCACTGCCATCTTATTGGCTTTGATTCCATTTACTTCCAACACAGAATCTAAAACATATAATTGTAATGGATTCCACTGTTCTATTATTCTGTTTATGACTGTTTCCAGTGAAAGCCATCTGGTCATGGAAATACTCAATATTTTATGTGGCTGCACCGAACAATAATCTTGAAAATCTTTAAATTCTTCAATTCTTTTTGGACTGTGTGCAAAAAATCTTTAAATATTAGGGCAAAGTTGTTCAATTTGACCAGGCAGTTTTTTACACGCGTAAGCGGAACATAAATGTAGTGAATGGCAAGAACATTTTAAATAAAACAAATTAACATCGTTTCTAAACTTTCCTGCTAATCCATTTACCTCTGAAGCCAATACATTTGCGCCATCGGTGGCGAGACCTATGTATGATGTTCTCTAATGGAACGCACTGTTCGTTGAAAAATTCTTTAATACTTGAATATATACTTGTTGCATCAGCATTTACTACGCTGATTAAACCCAAAAATTTGTCGCTTATTCTTTTTGTCAAATGGTCAAAATATCTCGCAATTTAGACTAACGACTTCTTCGTTGATACGTCGGTAGTTTCATCAACAATGAGCGAAGATTTATTTGTTTTAATTGATCCACAATTTTATCCCTTGCCTTATTACCTAAATAAATAAATAATATTTTTCTTGTGCAAAGAGGAAGAAAATGTGCATATATATTACCTAAAATTTCCGCTACATTTGCTGACTTGGTCTTGCCATTTGAAGAGCAGCTGCAATTTTTGAGTCCGGGCAGCATTCTTTAATAAGAGACGGCAAAGAATGCATCAACAGAAATGGCAAATTATGACATATCAAAAACATAACAATGTCAGTTCAGCTTGACGCACTTGCTGTGAAAGTTGCTGCTTTTCCACATTCATGCATGGTTCGATGTTCACTTGAGCTTTTTTACGCTCAACATTTTGCAGTGGCAGGATAAATTAGAATGCTTGTTTAAGTACGTCACGTTATTTGCAATTTTCTTTTCGCAGGCTATACAAAAGCTGGACCCATCGTTGTCTTGCAGCTAAGGAAATTTACTTAGCCAAGCTGACCTAAACTTTCGTTTAGTTTTTTTTGCTTGTGCTTCATGAGTGTCGCTATCAAGTATGAAAAAAATAAGCGTTTGGAATAAAATTGTTTCCAAAGAACTAACCTGCTTTCACTATCAGATAGTGGGACCATTATTTCCGATGACTTTACGGCTTGTTTTTTTTAATCAAATACCTATTAAAGCATAATTGATAAATAAATTAAAACTATGAATTACACTTTTACTCACCTATCCATAGCTACTTTATTAATTACAGCAGCACAGTATACAAAAGTAAAAAATTTACATTACCGCCACTTGCATCAATAACGGGATTATAGCTACTTTCTTCAAATCATAGCACAGCATACAAAGGTCAAAAGTGAACAGTGCTGCCACTTGCATCAATAACATGACTATGAAATGTATAAGTGCTTAACTGTGCTGAACAGTGCTGTCACTTATTTAAATTTTTTTGAAATACTTAAAATCAATAAATAATACAGTTGAATTGAAAAGATCTAAAGAAAAAAGTAAGCAAAATGGAGGAAAAGTGCACAACTTAACATTAAGAAAAAAGTAAGCACTTTTGCTTACAAGTAAGCAAAACGGCAACACTGGTGAAGAACGAACGCACATGTGTGTCGTGTATGGGCCCTATAAGCCACAAGCTTGATTGACTTAATGGGAGTTAAAAGATGCGAAAAACCAATTGCATTCCCACGAAACTTGATGTTCATCACAGAACGAAGACATAAAGTGATGCCTAACTCTCCTGTCACTGAAAATGTGAAAACCGCTCACCTACAAGTCTTTGATAGTTGACTGGATCTGGTACGTTTTGATGTTTTGCACACAACACCGTGGAGAACCACGGGTACAAAACCATGTCGCCAATTGATGGAATGGCCCATATATACTCGTACATAAATGCTTTGGAAGATGAGAAAAGTTGAAATCCGAGGGACTGTCCGTCGTGATGTAACATGATATACGGGTTCCTTAGTGCAAAAAGAATACGAGTTCGTAGATGGGATAACACCGCTCACTCCCCATACAACGGTATTGTTGAAAATTACTAAAAGCGTAATAAATCAATAACTAGTTACGCCGGCAACATTAAATTTTACCACATAGATGGTATGAGAGGGCTTATAGAAGCCAGTGTGAAAACTGGACGATGTACGTGGCACCGCCTACATTTAGGTGAAAACCCATATCTCGGGAACCGATCCACTTCGAAAAAATGTAGAACATGTTTTTCCTATTATATTCCTATGTCACACTGCGAAAATGGATGAAATCGGATTACAACTAGACTCTTCCACTTTCCTGTATACAAATCAAGAAGCAATTAATATAGAGGGATTTGCACTAAAAATTCTTTTGAAGTATGCAACGTGACCAAAAATTGCCCAAGTCCAACCACAATTTTGCAAGGGCCTCGGTACCGAATACGCGGACCTCAGTACCTATAGTTGACTTTTGGCCGAAAATATCGGTCAATGTTTAGATATACATTTGAAATTCAGACAGAATCCTTTCCTAACAATGGTTTGTCAGTGTATCAAATATGGATTGAATTTTGTCAATACTTCCCTGGACTCCCGGCTGATAAAATTATTAAAGATTTCATCTTTGTGTGCGAAACGATTTAAATATTTAAGACATTAAATAAGAGCATTTTAGAATTCGGAATGTAAAGAGGGATCCATTTCGGTTCATACAGTAGAGGATAAATACTAATACAGTTACTCTCTTCATAGGATATGATCGAGGAAATTGATCCTTATAAAGAATGGGTATTATAGTCTAACTACCACCTATGTCATAGTTTCAAGCTAGAAATATTTAAAACATGCTTCAGTACACTGCCGTTTGCAACACTTTTCGATTTTATTGCCTGAATTTAAGTTTTACAAATCGATATACTACATATACGAAGAAACATATCTATTAGTATGGCTACATACATTTGTACATATTATCAACTTACAAGCTTTCCAAGCAATCATTTACTCGAGATACATATGTGAATATTTAACAACGAGTTTCTTATGCAGAAAGGCGTTTCTGTTATGCGTGGAACCAGACGCTCTTTTACACCAACAATTTTACAGCTAATGGCAACTGATTTGTTATTTAAAGTAGAAAGGCAGCCGAGCAGTGTGCTTCACTTATCAAGCGTATAATATCAGATGTGTAAAGGAGATTGAGCTGTAATGGTATTTGTCAAGTTTACTCTTTACCTGTGAGTACAGTGGTTCGAAGATGCAACTAAAGAATAACATAGACAATGAGATAGTCAGATACTAAATTTATTATTAATTTTTAATGTTATGTGCCGCTCAGTCTTTTAGAAACTATGTTAGAACTATCTTCAGGAAGTTCCACCCCTCCATACATTTACCGAAAGTTTAGGAGATATAACAGACTTTGCGAACTAATAAGAGCCGACTAGAACAAAGCTTTAAAATTTTTTAAATAATTCTCCTCTTAAAGGTTAATTATGTAATTTGGTAGTCTCTCCCATCGTATACTTGCAATTTTTCCTACAAGGTGAGCGCCTTTGAGATGGTACAATTACATTCCAATTGTGAAAAATAATGAAAAACAATCAGTTATTTAAATTGCTGAAGTTATGGAATGTATAACTTTAGCAATAGCAATAAACAGTCCAAACTTATAAGACCAATTCATATTACCTACAAAAAAGTTCATAGAATGTCAATCTGATTTCTGTAGTTGATTATGTATATGCTTGAAAATTTTGATCTCTCTCTTCCTAGTCTCTTTTGATGAGATAGAAGACTGTAGAAAAACTTATTAAATTGTCTGATATAAGACATGACTCTCGTTAAATGCTAGACAGAGGTAGTAACGTTTGGTATTAAGTGTCCTGAAGTTCACAACGTTTGGTCAGTAGGTCTCCAGCGGTGTACAGTGTTAAGCACGTTCATTATCTGCCTCGAAATGCGGCCAGGTGAATACCTTTGCGACTAAGCAATGAAGTTAATTGATATTATATGATCAGAACAGATTATATTACCGAAGAGCTTTTGGGCTGTAAAAAAAGTTGGCGAGTTAAAACTGCTTGGCCATATAAAAGTCGGTGGTCGTTCTGATCACGTTGACCTAACTATCACGGGAACTTGGTGAGAACTTAACGATTATAAGAAAGAACTTTAGCGAAACTACCAAAAACAGTACCTTCTCGTAAGATAAAAGTTATATATTTATTAGTAAAATTTAGCAACGGTAGCCACGGCAAGTCATTCGGACCAGAGAAGATGCAAAAGTATGTTATGGCTCAAGAAGAGTTAGTACAACTAAGGTTTTAATTTCAAATGTGTATAAAAGCAAAAAATACTTATGTCAACAAAATTTTTAACAATTCCTTTAGGAGCGATCTAGTATTTTCAGTAAACTAATGATAGTTGATAGCTTAAAGCTAAGTGATTTTCGAAGATTAGGAACTACGTTTATGTTGACTTTTAACTAACACTGTATAAAACAAAGTTCGCCCAACTCACAGTAAAGTAGGAAATTTTCTGCTCTACAAAATGCTACTTTATAATTCTTCGATTTTGTTAAGCGCTTACGAGATATCCATTTTCACAAGTCAACGAAAAAAAGTACCATTTTTTGCAGAGCATTAAATATCCTACGAAACTTTGAGGTTTGCAATTTAAAATGATTTTGTTCTTTGAGAGATGCAGTGTTTTCATCCGCTGTTTTTTAATGCGCAGAACTACGTCAGTGCCGTCGTTTGTCTCGGACAGCTCATCTTTCCATCGAATGCCATATTCGCCACTGCCAACGCGCAAAGGACCATAAATCTTCCGCAGAACCTTTCCCTCGACAATTCGTAACGTCGACTCATTAGATGTTGTCATCGTCCACTCCTCTGCACCATATACATAGCAGGACGCGAATAATGATTGACTTATGGAATTTGGTTTTTTTTCGATGAGAAAAGACTTTACTTAATTGCCTACTTAGTCCGAAGTAGCACATGGCTAGAGTTATAATGCGTTGGATTTTGAGGGTGACATTGTTGTGGGTGTTAATAATGGTTCCAAGATACAACAAAATTATCTACGATTTCAAAATTATGAATGTCTACAGTGACATGGGAGCCAAGTAGCGAGTGCAACGACTGTTTTTTGATGACAGTAAAAATTTCATCTTGCTCTCGTTCACCACCAGACTCATTTGCTTCGATTCCTTATCCAGTCTAAAGAAAGCAGAACTCACGGCGCGGATGTTGAGGCTAATGATATCAATATCATCGGCCTACGCCAGCAGCTGTACACTCTTATATAACATGGTACTTTCCATTGAAGTGTATTAAATTTCCGACAATGATATAATTGAAATAATTTTTACCCTTAGTTGGAAAAAAGTTGTGAATTTTCCTACCTGCTAATAAAAAATTAGAAAACTATAAGCGGGAGGATCTTCCCCTTACAAATACATAAGAGCTCACACTTAGAGAGATTTTAGAGATTTTCGTAGATGTGTACATAAGTATATTGTTGTATTCAATATATGTATGTATGTTCTGCACCTTTTAGCTGTTGTGCGATTTTCAGGATCAATTGGCATAAAATATTGACACGCGACGAGCCAAACAGACGCGGCATTTCAAAGACTTGCAAAAACAGTGATGAAATATTTATATAAACAGTATATATGTGTATGTGTGGTTGCTGCAAGTATATTTCTTTTTGGCTGAAATTTACCATATATACTCATATAATAAACATATGTACATATGTGTATTTAAACATGATTGTGGTTGTGCCACTGCGCTTGCTGTCAGCTGAGACAAAGCAAAAGTAGTAGCTACAACCGATATCCGGCAGCTGCACTTCAGCGCCACTGCGAGGATTTATGTAAGTGACCTCTGAGCTCACTCTTCAGCTCAGTGTGTACTTGCCACCATGCTTAGTATTGCTTTTGACATTTCCAGCAAGCAATAATATATCCGCATTGTTGTTGTGCTTTTACTGTGCATTGGTGTTACGCCTTTTCTCTCTATGTCAGCGCCATTTCCTTGGATTCGTTTGCTTACCGATTTCATGATTTTAGATTTGTAGACGCGCTCCAACCAAAGCCACCATATACATATAAGTATTTTATATTTCACTGTGTGTGTGGGCGTCTGTGTTAGCGCTAAAGCCTTTTGTGCGCTTTGTGCTTGGCGCATGAGTTACTTCTTCACCGTTAAGCTGACTTATTTTTAAAAGGATTTCAGTGCGCTGGATAAATGGCATGTGAAATAATGCGTAGCGCTAAATGCGTCTTAGATTATTTACGTTCGCTTTAATGGCGCTACAAGGGTCTTTATTTGTATCTGCGTGTGTGCAATAAGCATTGATTGTTTGTTTAAAGCAACAATCAGCCGCAACGACATGCACTTGCTGTAGAGTGGCCATTGAGGGGCGTGCGTTTGTCTTTTTTTTTTGCCATTTCACTATCCCAGTTGCGTTTTATTAGCTTTTCTTTGTGTGTGTTGCTGCCTCATTGAGTTTGTCTGCTGGATTTTCCGCGTTTGCGGTGGCCATACACACACATATACATATACATACATACATACTTATCCACGTTTTGTCGAGTTAAGTCAACGCTAAATCCGGTGATATATCTTTGCCACTTGTCTAACTCCATTCATTTGCATTTCAACGCGGTAAAATCGTTAACTGCGCCATTGCTACTTTTTCAACGTATGTCCCTTCATTTCCTCGTGGCTAGTACACTTATATACGTATACATATAATATATATTCGTTAGTATGAGACAATGAGAGTAGCGAGCTCCTCGGTTGCAATACAAGTACCCACACCCACCTACAAGTTGCTACACAGGGAGTTCATATAGTGGTTTACTTTTAAGAGTTCAAAAGAAACTCGAAATCTTAACTTAGTCTTTCTATGATTATTCAATATTTAACCAAAAAGCTTTCCGGTCTTTATCGCCTTCATTCAAAAATCCTATGAGCGTCAAATCTCAGTATTGATGAATGCCGACAAGACGATCATCAGCGTGATCGTCGAACTTGTAGATCTAAAGTTTGATTAAAATTTGGAAGGCAAGAGATAGAGTTCAAAATTTTACATCAACAATATTACCGGATGCTTATTTCACACTTGCAACCGCATTGAGTTCCGAGATCATCAGCTGAGAACACAGAAACTACTAACCAGATGGTTCCTAAAACTCATGTTTTCGTAGACCATGTAGATTTAGGCGCCAATTAGCTGGAAGTAAAAACGTTTCAAAGCAAGTCTACAATTTTAATTTGTTGACTTTAAAGGAGCCTTTTAAATAGGCCGAGGTGTATTTACCCCTTTACTAAATTATTAAATTTTCGACAAAAGAAACACATTTATTGATTTCCGTTTTCAATCACAGAAACGGGTTTTAAAAAATCTGTAGTCTTACGTTCCACTGAAAGTTTCTGAACAAAAACCTTCGAGGTGATGAAATTACTGACTTCACTGAAACCTAAGATTCTCTAACTCCAAACCTTTAATAGCACATGCAAAAAATGTTTATCTTCTTGCAGTTGCTATCACTGTAAAGAATGCCTCTACACGGCAATCTGCAACAAAACGTTATTCTTTAAAGA
The DNA here is from genome assembly GCA_027475135.1 of Bactrocera correcta. Taxonomy (NCBI): domain Eukaryota; kingdom Metazoa; phylum Arthropoda; class Insecta; order Diptera; family Tephritidae; genus Bactrocera; species Bactrocera correcta. The sequence continues at coordinate 97,373,782 of CM050323.1, read as the reverse complement.
TCTCGGCACTCAAATTGGAGTTTTTCGGTTTCTGACATCAGAGTGCTAACTAAAAGCCTTATTTTTTATGCAAACGATTTACTAAAAAAATTTCTTTACCCATGTAACTACACCTTCAACCACCCCTTATTTCTAAATATATACATATATGAGACAAAACACTGCTACCGCACTCTCGTCTATCCTTGTATTTATCGACAGCAGTGTCAAAGCCGTTTCGGTTTGCTATAGTCTGCCGTTGCAAATCAATTTCCCTAATTGTTTCGTAATGAATTTAACTCAATTTGTGCCCTTCTACTTCAATTTCTCTCTTCTTGCCTACCTCCCTCGCATTTTTGCATAGCCACAAATTGGAGCAATGCGCTTGCCACTGTCTATTCCTCAGCTGCTCGGCAATCATTCAAAGTTTCTGCTGCTAGTCTTGCAACGGAAAAAAATTTTTCAACCCCGAAGAATTCAGAAAGTGAATCTTTAATTCTTTTTCGGTCCACTAAATTTATTTGTTGCTTTTTTTCCTCCTCTTTGATTGCGTAAATGTCTATGTCAATAAATTCATTTCCATTTCAGTTCGCCGGCAGTTCATTGGCATTCCATGAATAAACATCCGCCATAGACGTCCCATGTATATATAAATAGTAATGTATGTGTAACTGTGTATGTACGAAAATCTAATGACTGCAGCTCAAAGGCTTAGAATGTGAAACGTAATGAAATTAGCGTGTCTAGAATGGGCTTATGCGGCGCGAATTGTCGAATAATGAAGTACAGGCATTCAAATTGGGTTGTAAGTGGATGAGGATTTTCGTAAGCCGTAGTTAAAATTAGGTTTCACTAAATTTACAATTTACACCGCAATTATATTTTGAAAGAACTTAAATTGATTGAGAATTGCAACTTTTTTATATCTAAATATGTAGTCTCTGATAACATGAGAAGGAAATATAAAAAGTTTTTTTTCTCTGACTAACAGAAACTCAAGAATACTTGACGTACATTCCTTAGTCGTCCTTTTGTAGAAAGAGATACATATATTGCTTCGAAAAATGAGAATGAAAACGCAATCAAAAACTTATTTCACGGTGGACAATATATTATATATTTAAGCTTGTATTAAGTAAAATATATAAACAAAAAAGATTCAGAGAGATAGAGGTATGCAGATTAGTTTGGAAGATTCTTCATACACTGTGTCAATGAATTTTTCGGTATCTGCGGCCAATATGAGTACTCACAATAATTCTGAGGAAGTTATCGTTTGTAAAAATAGGTTATAAAGAAAAAATATTAATTGAATGTATTATCAGGAATCCATCATCCATAGTCTCAGCCCGAACTTTTCCACTTTTCCTGTCATTTGCACAAGTATCTTTGTAAATAAAGAAAGGACTTAAAAAGACTCAATAATTAACGAAAGATTGGCCTTAAATAGAAAACACGGTTTGTAGTCTTTGGATTGTAATTTTTTTTATTGAATTATTAAGGACATAAGATAGGGTTATTTATACAATAACTCATCGGGCAAATGGCCTCCATATACATACATACGCATTTTTTTTATTAAAATTTTCCATTACTATTCTACGTAAATGTGTCTGAATTTCATTGATGTCAACGTCGCATCTCCTCCTTTAAAGCACGCGTTGTGGGTTGTTTTAATAGATGGGGCTGTGGTTTGATTCAATAGATCTCTGAGTTTAAGTAACCTCATAAGAAGGAATCTAATGATGTTAAATCACACGTTTTAGGGAGCCTATTCAACGCCAAAACGAGAGATTACATGACCAGGAAATATCTCATGCAGCAATTGAAATGTTTATGAGCTGTATAACATGTGACAACCCCAAAAGTTTTAATTTTGATGATGGGTTGGTTACCCATCAATATGAAAATGTTCTTTGGGGGCAAAAACAAAAATGAGGAAAGATTTCTTTCCGACATTCACTTGGGAGTGCGCTGGGTTTGGGACCTGCCCCAGCAAACTTAGCGCTTATGATTTGAAGGCTGACATCACCGCCGTCCAAGAAATGCGATGGACGGGACAAAAACTGAGAAGGTAGGTCATTATGGCACTTACTACAATGGCCATAGTAAGTAAGAAGAGCAAATTCGTGAAAAACGTTTGGTACTAGGCGACTCTAACAGAAATCATGATCATTGACATTCCTTCCAGTCAAATATTCTTAGGGAGATGGAGCTGGTGGAACAGATAGATGATTCGACATTCTACACAATTAATGACGAAGCCACCGCCAAAATTATACACACCTGTAAATACCATAACTTGGCGACTTATGCTAACTCTCTCATCAAACCATATGTCTATAAGTATATCGATCGGGAAACTTCCGACTTCATTTTTATGGACAACCGTTCCTTCGTTGATATTAATAAAGCAAATTCGGCCGGCTTCACAGAATTTGCCGAGAGTACCTTCACCGCACTACCCATTTCTAAGAAGATAATCGTTGGCGAAATTAAAGCCGCAAAGTGATCACAGCTGATAGTGCTTGCTTTATGCCCACTGAAAGAATCGCGGAACTCCGCCTCAATTTATTAGCCGAAGCAGCTGTTTTAGCTAATGAGCGCGACACTTTACGCCATGCTGATCCGTATGATCCCCGACTAAGGGATCTCCATTTTAATGTTCGGCGAAGCGGACCAAATGGATCCGCTTGCAACTTCTCCACCGTCGTGAGTAAGCTTGCGAGTACTGTTAAGACTTTGTATAACCGGAAGAAACATGATGACCGATTTGAAATTCAATTCGATGGCAATGCCTCATCGTACCCACAGAAATGTGCGAACTATTTTAGCGGGCAATTCAAACTGCACCTTTTCGGTAGACAAAGCCAAACGATAAGTTACCCGACGGCAGCGAAAGATGCCAAAAGACTGCACACCTTTTACTTTTATCGATGATATGTATATAATTATCAATAAAACAAAATCTTCCAAATCCATTGACATGGAATAAATATGCTGATGATAAAGCACCTATTCTTGACAGGGATAAGCATCCTCACCAAGGTCCCTAATCTGTCGCTGACCACTCTTCAAATGTCCGATGTGTAGAAAATCGGAAGAGCGGTCCCACTACTGAAACCTGGGAAACTCACTTCCAAAGGCGACTCCTGTTTACCGATAACTTTCCTCTCCAATGATGATGCCTTGATGCCTTGCTACTGCCGACCTCCCCAAATAAGTCTAGCAAAGCACCTTCATGGCTTAGCGTTATAAACGCCCAAATAGTTTATTGCCTCAACCATAAACTACCCAGTGAGAGGACGATCCGTTTATCGTTTGTATAACTTTGGACTTGTCAATAGCCTTTGACCACATAACGCTACTTGAAGACATATAACGAAAAATATGCGCTCTTTCCAGAGTTAAAGAGGTGGACTATGAACTACTTGTTCGGGTTAACACTCTCAATTTAAAAAAATTAAACGGCGGTTCCACAGGGTTGTATCCTGTCCTCGTTTCTGTTTTCTGTTTCATCTCTAAACTCCCTCACTGGCAGAACTTCTGTCACGTCGGACTGCGGAAACCTCAACTTACATGGCTCTCAGGATGTAAAGGGCTTACATATTTTATAGAAGTTTAAGAACTAAAGGCTTTCGTTTCGTTCGAAGTAAAGATTTTACATATTAGAACCAAGCGGAAAAAATTAGTATTTTGAATAGCTGTAGTCCTTTCAGATCTTAAAACAACTTATTCCTAGAGTCTATAGTCCATGGACAGGTAGTAAATCCTGGATTTTACACTGTATTTTTGGTTTACTTGATACGAATTTAAACATTTAAAGAGTTAAATAAAATTGTTTAAATTACCATATTTTACTTTGCTCCAAGATATTCATTAGTGATGATGAAAATAATCATGTTTTTGTAATAATACACTTTGACATAGCCAAATTTTTGTATGTATTTATCCCCATATATTGTATATTGTGTGTATCCTTTCAGCTTCTAGACAAAGTTATGTTCCTCATTAGGAGCGCTCCATTGCAGCGTGAACATTGGCCTCGCGGCGAACATTTCTCGCCGTCATAGTCATAATATGTCGCATGCATGTAACTAAATCTTTGTGTGTATGTGTGCATGTGTGTACAAGTGTGCTTCAGTGCAACATATCCCTCTAACTGCCACACATTGTCGATTGGAGCAACATATTTCGCTAAACCACATGTCGTTATCAACATATCTCTCTTGGCTGTTGGTGTTGTTTACCGTTATGTCGAAATATTATTAACATTGACAGTCTATAATTAAGAGGAAAATATGCATGGAGTGAAATGGAAACATAAGATATAATTGTAAGCTTTTACATAGTAGAGATTTTACAAGAGAGAATAGAGTATTGGGAGTTCAGAAACATAAATATAAAGAAGTGATGATGATGCCTTGTCCGCGACTTCTTCTGGAAGAAATAGTTTCACTATTAGCTAACCAGTCTTTCTCAGTTTTTGTGATATAAAGGTGAGGGATTATACAGGAACTTAACCAACTTGATTAAGAATCGATATTTTTGCGCTGCCGGGTTTAAAAAACCTTAGCAACATTTTATCAACCTAGCCCTAAAACTCTGTTCGGTTAGTGGAAAGGTAATACTCCGACTAAAGTCGGGGTTAGTACGATGTCCGAATGCTTCTAAAAAGGTTTTTTTTTTTTGTTTTTTATAATGAGTTTAGCCAAACAGTTTTCAATGGATGCTACCAAAACTCTTTTTTAAATATACTTTTAATAAAACATCGAAGCTAAATTTTTTCGAGTGTATTTGGATAATTATACAAGTATGTATCCACAAACTTTTTTTTAACAATTAGTATGACGTTTCCTAATATATATATGTCCATGTTTGTTATATTTTTGAATGACATCCGTTTCGTAGAGAAGCGATTCAATGTCGTAGTCCTCCACCGTATACTTACAAATGAACTTTAAATGGCGCTGTCTGTGCTTCATAATTATTTTACGGCAACTTTTGTATTAAAAAAAATTAAACTGCATTTAATTAACAAGAGGCGAAGAATACAAGGGTCTTCGCTATAAGAAGATATCCTGGTGAGAAATGGGATTGCATTCCATAAGCTATACTTCAAATAGTATTTTCTTATACGAGTATATTAGTATGGAACTGCTTTCCAAAAACATTCGCAATATTTGGCAGCATCTACTTTGCTTGGCCACTTGTACCTAGGAGACATTCTGCCTTTGCTGCTTTATCAACTTCACTTCCACTTTCAGATATCATACTACTTCTTACAAAGGGTACTAAAAATTTAAAAGCTACATTGAATTAAGTAGATATACATATACTTATAATTTACTGAAATACGTTAACGTTAACTGAAAGTGAGACTGTAACGTAAGTGGTGACAGGAAAATTTTATTTCACTTAATTTATTTCAGGTATCACTGAAGTTATGCCATGCTTAGGGGGTTATAATTATGACAACTCGTTGTACTTGTCGAATAGAGTCAAGAGAGTGTCATTCTACTTATCCTTTTTTAAACAAAATATATTTACTATGATTAATAATGACAAAATTCTGAACCCTAGAAACTCTTCTCTTAGAGTGTTTACTTAAATTTAGTCTAAATCCATTTTGCTCAAATGGTTTGATCGGAAAAATATATAAGGGATGTAGCATTTTTGATGATTGGGAGACATGGGTAGTTCATTAAATAAGTACCGTAATGGAGCAAATCATTTCGATAACGACATTATAGAACATTTATCTTCACTCACAGTTGCAAGACAATAATAAGCAAACCATATTTTTACTGCGGTTTTTAAATGTTTAAATTACTAATCGCTTTTCCTTTCTTTCTTCGTGAGCAAAGAGTAGATGGTTCAATATGGCTTTCATTAAATGAACGAAAATCGTATAAAAAATGTATAATCTTTCTCTTGACCAGTCTCTCAGAAAGCGCTGCACTCTTAAAATAATTTAATCTGCTCAAAATCAGCCCACTCTAATAATTCCGCTTCGCTTAAGACCTTCTTTACGCACAAAGTACAATATTTTAGCAACTAAAACCTCTCTTTTTTCAGCGAAAAAAAACGATGTGGTTTGGTTTCTATGCGAGGGCGCGAAGGCAAGGATAACTAGTCAACCAAGCGAAAAGGTAGCCGACGCACGAACGAGCAGGATCCCAACGAGCAAGTGAAGCAGCAAAAGCGAAAATCCCAATGGCTAAGGTGTAAAGGGTAAATTGCACATATTTACATAAAAACATATATATATATGCATATGTGTTTAGAAGTACATATTATTTACAAGTAGTTTCCATTAAACACTGACTTTGAGAACGCGAGGCATGCAACACATGTCGGATTTCCTGTGTGCGCACGCGTTAAGATCTTTTGTATGTTCCACCATATTTTATTTATTGTTTACTTTGTAATTTTCGTTGTTGTGTTTGCTACTTCCTTTGCAGGCGTGTAATGCCGTTGGATTCGTTGCAACAACTCATGGCTTTTCCGCCACTGCATTTATGGCAAGGACAAGCATGTAGATATATGCAATTGAACCTATATAGTTAAAACACATCCATGTACAGTCATACACATAAATATTTACAGTTATATACCCTCGCCACACAAATACAAATGTGTATACAACAAAGCCACAGTAAGGTTTCGCTCGCCCATTTGTTTACCTGAGTAGTTGAAAGCAAAGGCCATGTTTTAGTTGTATGTGTAACGGTCTATACACTCACACACATACAGTCACCGGTTTTGTTTGCGTAAATGTGCAAATGCATGTTGGCGCTTTCATAAATGCGGCAAATAGCTGGCCGCAAACGGAATTACTGTGTTTTCGGTGATGCAAAATGCGAGTTGTTAATTAGGAAAATGCATTTGGAAAATCCTTTTGGATATTACAAAAACCGCTAAGCTATTTTTAACGAAACGAATTCAAATAATAGCGAATAAAAACATATATTTGTGCAAATAGAAGGCAACCCCATGGCAGCTGGCGCTGAAAATAATGCAAATGTTTGCAATGGCTTTGAGACTAACGGTAATATAGGTAAACATGCGCTTCGGCGCTCACACATGCACAACTACATACAAATTTGCAGTATTATTTGCATTTCTATATATGCGCCGAGTGTTTTTGTTGTTGCTTTATGCGCATATTTAGTTGAGTTGCTTTTCTTTTTGCGCACTGAAATTTCGCTTTTAAATTTCATTTCACTTTTATTTCAGCAGAGCAAGTAGACGCTTCTGATTTTTGTACCTCCTTTCATTTCAATTTTTCTTGCACACACTTGCAAACATACGCCGACACGGCTTCGCACTAATTAGGTGCATGAAAATTAAATAAAGAATCCGCAATTATAACTTTAAATGAGATTAATGCAAATTTCGTTGCATATATGTGGGCGTATGACGTGAGTTTCACCGTTGCAGGCATATAAATCCGCTTATTGCAAGACGGCTGAGCACGCATATGCGTAATATGCATGTTTGCATGTGTGTATGCAACCGTTATAGTTGCAGTTGTTGTTGCACTTTAGTAGCGTGTATTTAATTAAATTATGGTTAATTGGCATTGAGGAATATATTGGCTTTCTGCGACAAGTACAGGTATTTTTTAATAAAGACTGGTGAATGCAATTATTTTTGCCGATGAGAAAGTTCCATTAAGTACAAATTATTTACTTACCCGACGATTTTTATGGAATATGATTAATTTGCTTGGGTTGAGTGGATATGCGCCATGATCAAGCGTAGCGGAGAGGCTGAAATAAAATTGCATTAAATAGATTTAAAAAGGAGAGATACACAAATGACAAAAAAGTTCTTACTAACGCCAGGGAAAATATATCACGATCTTTCATAGTATCGTCTACCTGTAATATTATTTCGTAGTAGCGGCAGAAAAAAAGATATTTTAAATTATTTTTGAGCTGTTTAGCGGGGTATATTTTTTTTTTTTTTTGCACCTTCTGAGAAATTTTAATATTTTATGCATCATTTTCTTCTTCTTCTTTATTAGCGTTGGCATTGCTTACGCGGTTATAGCCGAGTTTACAACAACGTGTCAGTCGCTCTTCTATTTCACTGTCTGGCGCCAGTTGGAGATTCTAAGTGTTGCTAGGTCCTTCTGCACCTGGTCTTTTCAGCGGAGTGCATATCTTTCTCTTCCTCTGCTATCTCCTGCGGCTACTGCGTCAAATACTCTCATTGTTCCATCGACTGGAGTATGTAAATTAATAACTAAATACGCCAGATATATTGAATTTTACCTCTGAGATGGTATGAGAGTTTTGTGTGGGAGACGCCATTCTTCCCACATTCCTATGTCACAGTATGAAAAGGCGAATTTGGACAATAACCACACCTTCTTCGTATATAGCACATTCCTAAATTCCATTTGATTCATTCAAGACACAAATCAAAATGCAATTAATAATGCGGTATACAACTTTTCACAAATTATCCTTTTGAAGTATTCGACCTTATGACCGTAAATTGCTTAAGCCCCTAGGTACCGAGTATTTGGATCCCAATACCTATAGTTAACTTTTGATCGAAAATATCGGTCCATGTGTGAGCTTTTTTATTGAAATTCAGGACTAATGCTTCTTGGACAATGGTATGTCTGCATGTTAAAAATGGATTGAATCGGGTCAATACTTCCTCCTCTATGCCCTCATATACGTAATATAAAGTTTTCGAACTTCCAGATGACTTTGTCCGCATATATCGTCCAATATATGAGTTTTCTCAATGAAAATGAGAGAGAGTGTTTTCATCATAACATCATTTGGGCCTAAAATATAAAAAATAGAAGTGTGTCAAAACTTGGCCTAGCTATCTAATTTTACTCCACATGATTGGGTATTATACGTGAAGTCCTTAATGTAGTTGTGGCATGATATAAGTTAATACAATAAATAAAAACGGGTCGATACTACCTCAATTCAATTGACACTTTAGGCTTTAGGCCCGGCAACATGTAGTTGACATCTGGCTGGATCAATTACGGAAATGGCACAAAAATCATTAGGTTATGATGAATAAATCAATTGGGTCTTCTTCACTTCAACATATTTTGTGCGTATTGCACTAGGTGAGGCTGGAAAATGAAAAAGTTTCCATAGAAGTTTAATTTTGAACTTTTGGCAGGCCCCGAGGAAAGATTGTCCGAAGAAGAATGGATGTAGTAGCAGGAAGAATAGGATGACGTAAGTTCCCTCTCCTTTAGAAATACCTAAGTCACTCTTTTTTATAAATAAAGAAAATATATTCTTGAAGAGAAAGAAAATGAACTTAAATTTATTTATGTAGTCCTATAAAAAAACCTGAGAGATCGAAATTAGTATTTTCTGCTTTTTCTACTCGCCGCCAACGATGCAATTCTTGTAATGATTGTTGTCTGTCCTATTACTTATAAATGTCCCAAGGAAATCAGAGCTCTCTCTCTCTGCAAATTTGAAATTAAAAAAAAAGAATAACCAAGTTCCTTATAATAAGGGAAGCGAATTCAACCAAAGCTTTCGAGCGTGACAATTCAAAACGAAAAATCCCATCATCTTAGTTTCATACAATTAAAGATCATAATCTAAGAAATTAAAATAAATTATTCAACAAGGAGAAATCTAATTAACAATTCCCCGATGGAAGTGTCGTAATTACTACTTTGTTTATCTGCTTCAATAAATTTTAAGTGATTTGGCAGATAAGTAAATTCTATAAATACAATTTATTCTTATCAAATAAATTAAATTATAAAAGCGGTAGTATGTTGGTCAAACCCCCTTTTCACAGAGCACTCTCACTCTTGCCGGAAATGTAACTATCGGCGCAGCAACAAATGTGCGTTGCTTCGATAACTTAGCTGTGATTAAATTGACGCTTATTTCCTGTTCGATTGACCGCACCAAGAGTAAATAACTGTATTATGTTTAATATGAAAACGCCCTTTAGGAACGTTGAAGTGTTATAATTGAAGTTAAACTAATTGGAAACAGGCTCGGCATTTTATAAAGCCGGGCTAAATTGGGAATTCGACAGAATGCATGCAGGGCATGCCACAATGTGTGAAGTACTGTTGATTGGGTTCAGGCTATAAAGCCTCAACTTTTATATATAGTAGGATCACCAAAAGACACCCACCCCTAAAGTAGAACCTTCAAAAAACTAATTAGTGGATTCGGTCGAATGCAGAGCATGTGCGTCGGTAAATAAGATAGTATAAAATTACTTTCGCTAATAGCCAGCCTTCACCCGGTTGAGATCTTTTCCGGATACCAAGACTCTAACTTACGACACATTGGGCTGCTGACCTTACGAAATCAACTGAGAGATTAATTGATTACCAATCACGAGCAAAGTAGGTCAAACCAAATTAAATAACATTGACGCAGTTCTCGACCAGAAAGTTTTTAAGTAATTATACGTAAGTTGCCTTTGGCTCAGAAAAATATTAAAAAAATACGTTAACGGTGCTTTGAAATACGTCTATAACAACATGACAAGTGATAAATTGTGGAATTATACATAAAAAACGAAAGTAAACAGCAGTTGTTTTTATGGATGTTTCAAAATTAGCTGAATTCACGAATAGCTGTTCGCGCATGAAGCACGGACACGCAAATTGTTGTCTATTATTCCGAAAAAACTGGACATGCAGAATAGACAGCACAAAACAGTAAAATCTGAGTGGTACACAACCATTTGTTTGCCAATAATATAATATATATAATAAGGCTTTAAATTCGAAAGATGAAATTAACGTAATTTAAGACATCCCATCTTAGATTTGTCTATATAAAATAATCTTGATTCCCGCTAGAGCTTTTCATGAAATCTCAAACTCCTTGAGTTTTAATAAATATCAAATTTGTGTTAAAGATAAAAATGTCAACAATAATATACTTACTGTGCCCAAAAAATAAGGCATTGTATTTAGTTTGAAAATTCTTTATTTATTCATCCAAATCAATTTCATTCCTTTCAAAGTAATCTCCTCCCGATGCAATGAACTTATGCCAATCTTCGAAACACTGGTTGTAGTCACTTGCCGGGATGGCCTTCAGTTCCGTCTTCGCTGCGGCTTGAATCTCCTTTATCGTATAAAAATGGTGTCCCCGCAGTGGTCTTTTGAGCTTGGTGAACAGCCAGAAGTCGCACGGCGCCAGATCAGGTGAATGCGTGTGTGATTGCGGAACGATATGGGTTGAGTTTTTGGCGAAATGATCACGAATTACGAGGGCAGTATGGGATGGTGCATTATCGTGGTGTAAAAACCAAGAATTGTCTTTCCACAATTCCGGCCTTTTTAGGCGGATAGCGTTACGCAAACGACGCATAACGATCAAATAATATTCCTTGTTGACTGTTTGACCGGTTGGAAGGAATTCATAATGCACAACACCAAAACAGTCAACATGACTGTGAATCGACGATTTTTCAATACCAAATCTTTGATTTGTTGAAGTGAGCTTCGTCGGTGTAGGTTGATGGTCGCCCTGGACGCTCTTCGTCTTCGACACGTTCACGGCCAGCTTGGAACTCACTATACCACTTGTAAACATTTTTTTTAGACATAGCCTCATCACCAAAGGCTTTCTGCACCATCCTCAACGTATCCGCAGCAGAAAATTGACTCCGAATACAAAATTTATTGCAAATTCTTTGCTCAACAAATTTCGGCATCGCAAAAAACCAAAAACTCAATTTTAGCAGCTCACAAAACGACACGCATCTCAAACACTAATGAATATTTTGACAAGAAATTTGACATAAATATATAAATATATGGTAGTACTGTCAACCAACCTAAAAAAAAAAATAATTCTCCAAATCCTTTGACGCGCGTAGTTTAAATTCAAATGTCACCTTTTGGGCACAGTATGAGTTAAGTTTTGCATGGTATTATCATTCCGGTATCAGTCTGTCACGAGAAAATTTTTCTTTTAGAAGAAAACATAGGAAGAAAATTTTTGTCTGCAGTCATTTTACTATAGTCTGTTTTTATATTGGGGTCTGACCTTGCGTCGAGTCCTGAAATCCTAAAAATAGTATGCCTTTATACTTGTCGTCAGGAATATTCGAAATAATAAATATCATAAAACGTATATCATCTAAACGTGTTTCTAAGCTGTAACAGCACGTCCAAATTCGACTTATTTGAACAACTCAGTGCTGCATGTTTAAATTTCCTACCGGGAGCGTATAGAAAATACAATTTATTTATGTGCGAATAAGTACAGATATAGTTTAAGTGATTTTAGCGATTTTAATGTCGATTTAATTTGATTTCAAACCATTCAATATGAATTAACCACCGAATGTTGACTATTTGTCGACGAAACTAATGCTTCAATGCGCATAATATTTAACGATGAGTATGAATGTGTGCGCATTCTCGCTCACTGCTGCAACGGTTTATCTACCGTATTGGCAATTCGACTGGCATTTGATGAGACTGCTGTAATATTCGTATAGCAACTAAGTGAATATTTATAGCCGGAAATGTTGCAACAACCCATGGGAAAGGCGGGAGGAAACACAGACGAAGAATGATGGAAAACTGAAGCAGCAAGAATATAAACAGAACGATAAGCGAAAAAGAAATCTGGGGGAAGGATATTCACACATACATAAATACATGCACATAGTTCTTGCCACACAGCATGTGTCCACTCATAAAAATTGCAATTTAAATGCCAGATTGAATATTGCCGCATGCTGCACATATATGTATGTATCTCAGGGTATATACATCCACATGCTTGCCGATAGAAATGCTACTGATTTAATTCCATTAAATGTTTATCAAATTTAAATGTGGATGATGACGTTGATAACACCGCTGCTAGCAGCGAATATGAAAACGCTAAAGTGGCGGAGTAAAAAAATTGCCATGTCTTGTTGTTTATGTTGTTGCCGATAATCTTGTCGAATTCAATCTGCGCAATGAAGCATGGCAAGATGTGTGGCAGCATGCAGTTTGGGGCAAGAGGGCGGAGAGTCGCGGTGACGCGCTGGTAAAATGAAGAGGCGTGGCGCTGAAGAGCAGCAAAGTAACTTTTGCCATTTCTTCTACTTTCCTTTCGACTTTTCGCAACGTTACAACGCAGTACACATACACATACATATGTAGATGTGGCACAACAAATTTAGTTAAATTGAAAATCGTCGTAATAACTGAAATTGATTTTTGATTTGTGATTTAATTTGAAGCGCAAAACGAAAGGGAACGAGTGTAATAGTATAGAGCAGTAAGGCGGGGAAATGTGGCAAATGAGCAGAAGTTAAGTGAAAAGAGCTGCAAAACGAAGCGCAATCGTGTTGCAACTTGCTTTGCAACTAAGTGAAGGAGTTGAGCTTTTGATTCCACATATCGCATGTTGCAAGTAGATATGTATACTCATTGGCTGGGCCAAGATGCTTATAATTTAATATAAGCGACAACTTCGAGATGATACAATCGTGAACAAATCCATATTTGTCTATGGGAAATCGATTACTTTAATATTCTTATTCCGCAACATGAGGAGTTATATGCATATGGAAGTAAAATAAATATTTGATGGCTTTCTGCGCCACTTGCTGTGCTCAGCAGCCACCTTTCTCTCGCTGTGGGTTGCATAATCGACAAATTTGTGATTTATACGCCCTGAGGGAGTCCATTGATATGGCTTGCGAATACTGAATAACATCAGATTTAATATAAGTAAAGGTTTATGAATGAGTTTAGTTTAAATAAAAAAGATTTAGAACTTTTAAAGAGCTCTAAGAAAGAGCTTTGAAAAACTACAATTCCATCAGAACACTGTACGATTCAAGTCATGGTAGTAGAATTTGCTGTTCCCTGAGAAAAAAATTTTGCCATCCGACTCTCACTACTGCTTTTTGAGAACAATTTACAACAACTCCCTCATCACTATTTATATCACTACTTACGAACTCCGAAAGTTCATTATGATCTATTTGTGCGAATAATGTCAACGAATATATAAAGAATAATTCGAAATAATATATCGTTTACATTCAACCAAGAGCTACAAGGTGATCCATTTCGAGGTTTCTTACATTTTAAAGCAACAACACAGAACTTCAAATATATAGGGGGATGTTTATTATCGTTCGAGAGAACATTCATTGGCAGTTATTTTCTGAAGATTATCTCCTTAAAAAGTTGCCGGCGGCTACATCCCGGATGGTTCAATTTTCGATGACTCGTTCCAGCATTTCGACTGGAGCCTCGCGATACATATAGTATATATACATATCCCCACAGAAAAATGTCAAACGGTGTGATATCACACGATCTTAGTGACCAATTTGCCGGTCTAAACCTTGAAATTATCTGCTTACCGAAGTGATCTCTCAATAAATCCATTGACTGATACGATGTGTGGGAAGTGGCACCGTTTTGTAGAAACCAAATGTCACCAAAATCACGGCCTCCATTTTCAGGATTCAAATAGTCGGTTATTGTATTCACTTTCACTGACATTCACGTTCTCACCGGCATTATTTTTGTAGAAATATGGACCGATGATTCCACCTTCCTACAAAACACACCAAACATTGTTTTTTTCTGGATGAAATAGCAGCTCTTGAGTCTCTTATGGCAATTTTGATTGTTTATATACCTACTGAGCCAGAAATGGATTCCATCGCTGAACAAAAAACTTTAAGAGTCCTTAGAGCGAAGCGATGTCGCTTGGAAAGATCGAGCGGATTCAGTTCTTGCACAAGCTGGATTTTGTGTGTTTTCAATTTAAGATATCGACGTAAAATCCGCGAAGTCGTTCTATACGCCAGTCCTAGTTGCTGCGAACGGCGCCGAATCGACTCTCTACGGTCTTCGTGTATACTCTTACGGCTGCTAAATTTTCTTCACTGCGTGCTGGACGTGGAATATTCGGTCAAATATTGAACGATTTTTAAACGATGTTCAGGCGTAAGTCTTTCCGTGTTAAAATGCTAAACAATACTGAACAAATATAGTTATTGAAGAAAGAACTTCTACTTGTATCACCCGTTAAAACCTTTAGACCATGTTTACTGTGTTCTTCAAGGAAAAACTGTATTACGATACAGAACAATAGAATAGAAACAACCCTCCGAGTCAGCTGGAATAGATTTCCATTTTTATTTATGTTAACTGGATGAGTTGTTCTATGAAAATCAGATATTAATATTTTTTTACTCTCTCAAGTGCCACAAAAGAATACAAAGCCATTGGAACGACTTCGCAAGCTAAATATTAACCACTACAAAAATGTATATCTAATTCATAACTACTAACTTTGTAACATCCACAACCATTGGTTTTGACAAATTGCATTTACCAGCTCGCATTTATCCTCAAGCTGCACCATATCAACGCGCTCTGAGCCATATGTAATCGGGCAAACAAAGTGATAGTAATTGCTTCGTGTCCATAGTAAGTTCCCTAGATAACAGCGGCGGCCAAGCGCATAGCGACACTTAGAGCTAAGGGAGCAATTTAAATGCAGTGGACACAAAGCTCACACACACGCATTCAGCGACTACAAAGCCGGCGGAGGGTTAAATGAGGAGACCGCCATACACAATGTCTATGTAAGTGAAGAACCACTACAAAATACACTTCGTCGGTAGGAGTTTAGCGGCTGGGAAAATAGTGGAAATATTAGTTTAAGAAGTTAAAAGCAAACTAAACATTGGCGTGACAGCAAGGATGAGTGCATCAGGAACACACACAGTATGGTAATAATTTTATATTTAGTTTGCGCGCCCTCTATCGGCTGCTACAACATTAGCCCAGCCAAGTCGCTCTCAACTACAATGTGCTCGAGTATTTACACAAATTCAAACCGAAGTAGTTCCTTGCATCACCATTGTTCTGACACAATTATCACTGCCAAATGCAAACCAGCTTTTTAAGCCAAGTAAGTGCTCAACCCGGCGGTGTCCAACTTGTTTGGTTATAACTAGTACTCCACTCCGCTGTTTTCAAACTTTTCAATATAATTGACCGACGAGATATAAAACTCACAATCTGGCGAATTTATTGTTATTACAGTGTCGTGTTGGCCAAGTTGGCAAGGAAATAGCTACTCATGGCTTAAGCGCTGTGCACCACTTCGCGCTGCCGTCGTACTATGAATGCTGCAGTTTCTATGTACTGCCGCCACGACATTTGTGTGTATGTGTAGGTTGACAATTACCTCCTAGTGCCTTTGAAGCACCATTGTCATTGTCGACCACGCCATCGCTGCTCATCCACCTTAACAGTCGAAAAGTGTACCAACGTTGTGGCATTAAGTCGACACGCCGTGGAGTTAGTGTATGCAATATGTGCTCGTATTAACGTAGAATCCATACATAGACACTGAAATTAGCACTAGTCTACATGCGTCCTCAAGCGTTGACTGCGTTGTGCCTTAGCGCCCCAGCGCCATTGTGCGGAGGCTGTAGCGCTGCATGTGTCAGTGCACAGTGGTACGACTCTAGTGAGCAATGCCAGTAGAATAATTAGATTTGAGATCCATGCGATAAGTCTTTATAGTAACCAAAATTGAAATTAAATCAAAATTCACACACAAATAGTGTCTTCGATTAATTTAAATTAAAAGCGAAGGTCGAAAACCGGTCAAGCGGCCTCAAGCGATCGCCTTTCAGCTATCACTAGAATTATTGCGTTCTCCAGCAAATCCATGTTATATTATTTTAAGGCAGGTCATATGCTAAGGAATGAAAAACCGTGGACTCAATCTCAACACATAGTTCACAATAAGCTGAGTCTATCGTGCACTTAATCTCAGGACCAAATTTGTGGCTAAATACATGGTGCATTCCAAAGTAAACAGGACTTAGAAAAAACAAGCTCAATTTATTTTATTCAAAATATTCTCCTTCTGCTTCAATACAGCCTTTTGCACGGTCCAAAAGCATGTCTAACGAGTGTTTTAGCTCGTTGCCGGTATAGCCGCCAGTATGCCGTTGCAAGCGTTTTGAATGGCCTCTACGTCTGCGTAACACTTTCCTTTCATGGGCAAATGCATTTTTCCGAAAAGGAAGAAGTCGCACGGTGCCATATCAGGTGAATACGGGGAGTGATGTGATTTTTGGTCAAATAATCATCCTTCCAATGTTGGATTTTCAGCAATTTCTGGTCGTCAGTCAATTTGTGTGGAACAAACCTTTCGTAAGAACAAATGTTCGGTCAAAATGCGATAAATCGATGTTTTAGACATCTTAAATTCCATTTCCATGAACTTCAATGATGATTTCGGCTGAGTTTTAATGAATTCTCGCACAGTTTCGATGGAATTTCCGGTGATCACGACTGAAACCAACGTGCACTCTGCTACGGAATTGGTAATCATCGCCATGAACTTGATTCATCAATAGAAACGTTTCGGTAAAAGTTTTACCAATTTTAAAACAAAATTTAATGTTGGCTCTTTGTTCGAAGCTCATTTTCGCACCGAAAACACGAAAGGCAATAACTTCACTTCCAATCAATGAAATATCATGAAATTCTCAGTGGACAATCGATAAAAAAAAGCAGATTCTAACTCAGCAGTCGGCATATATATAGATTGCGCCACAAGAGCGCGATGCTTACTTTGGAACGCACCTTATAATTGCTGTTCTAAGACCTGCGACGTCCATTTAGTAGCCATTGCTTTAAACAGCCTTTGATCAAACTGTCTCTTTGTGTGGGTGTTTCTTTCTATAGCCATTCACATTAAGACGTGTGTTGATGCAAGAGATCGCCTTAATCAGTGTCGTACCTTACGTACCGGAATCTACTTCCAAAGGGATAAATTTGTAACAGACATCTAGTGATGTAAATTATGTGTGATTCACAATATTTTATTTTTGAAATTAATTTCTAAATTTTAGCACAGTTTTAGTGTAAACGACGTATTGTACATACAGTGCCTGGGGTGTTGCTAAATTAGCGACAAGCACTAAATGCAAGCGGAAAATGAAAGCGACTGCAAACGGAAATGTTACTGGGGAATTATTTAAATTGCATGAGAGTTGGCTGCTACGCTTATAATTACCATAGGCATGACATATACACACGCACGTAAGTGAATAAGTATATACTCATGTGCATGAATGTGTAACCCGACTAGTGACTGCATTGCAAGGGACGGTGTGCACATCTTCTGGAATTTCATTAAAAAATGCAAAAGTTCACTTTTACACACACGCTCACATTCACTCAGCCAAATGCACGTACACACAAATGAAGCACTTAAACGTACGTAAATACAATTAACTGGAATTTACAATTAAATTCACTTTTTGTGGCAGACAAAGGATTCTATTGTCAGCGGAACTTATCAGCGGAATAGAATTAAAAATATCTCTTTGGGAAATCTCTACAGTGACTATTGTATAATAGTTGCTGCTGCGTTAGGAGAAACTTTTTCGAGTCATTTTCCATTTTCTTTTATAAAATTTGGCAGGAGAGCAGTAGAGGCAATACAATTTTATATTTCACATTTTCGAGTACTCGTATTTATGTACTTAGTTTTAATCTAAAGACATTATACAGTTAAGCACAACACAGAACTAATATACAACAGCGCTGAAAAAACTAATAGAAAGTATATCGTACCGAGAATTAAGTGATCGCTTTATAGTCTCAACTGAAGTACTCGAGGTTAGTGTTGCATTCAAAACTTAATTTTAAGCAAAATTTTACTGAAAAATTGTCCAGTGAGAATTTCATAACGTTTCATAGATTGCAAGTGAATTTATTGCGTTTTAAGTGTCAGTATGTTTGTGTTATCGGTGCGAAAATGAGTTTTCAAAGATATAAAGATCCAACATTAAATTTTGTTTTAAAATTGGTAAAACTTTTACCGAAACGTTTCAATTGATGAAACAAGTTTATGGCAATGATTCCCTCTCCCGGAGCAAAGGGCACGAGTGGTTTCATCGTTTTCAAAGTGGTCGTAAGGACATAAATGACGATCGATATGTGCGCCAATCAAATCCGACATCACCGGAAATTCCATCGAAACTGTGCGTGAACTCATCAAAAATCAAGCGAAATCATCATTGAATTTCATGGAATTGAAGATCTCCAAAACATCGATTTATCGCATTTTGACCGAACATATTTTACAAAAGGTGAGTGCACGGCTTGTACCGCAAAAATTGAGTGACGACCAATAATTGCTCAGAATCCAACATTCAAAGGACATCATTAAAGAGGTCAAAAAGGACAAAATACTTCCTTTACAATATTGTGACTGGTGACGAAACGCGGTGTTTCCAATATGAGTGCTGAATGGAAGGCACCGGACGAGCCGAAACCCAAAAAATCGCGCATGGATAAATCAAAAGTAAAGACAATGCTGATTTGTTTTTATGATTCCACAAAGAATTTGTTCCACCCGGCCAAAACGTTAATGAGGTATTCTACTTTGGAGTTTTGAAGCATTTGGTGTGCCGTATTCGCCTTTTTCGGCCCGAATAACGCGAAGATGAAAGTTGGCGTTTCTTGCATGATAATGCGCCGTCTCATCGATCGACGCTTGTGACCGATTATTTCACAATCAAATCAATCTTGTATTTTCATTGGGGTTTTAACAATCGAGCGTGGCTTATGTTTTAGGTATGCAATTTTCCTACTTTCTAAAACCTCGTTGACATGGTCACTTTAAGGGGGTATTCTAGTATAGAAATATAAAAAAAATCAGAATTTTTTTTTATATTTTTTTTATATTTTCAAACTTTAATTATTCAAGAATATGTGTGCAAGAGGATTTGTCAAAATTCATATTATTTTCGGTCTCAAAATTTCTATTTTTATTATTTTTAAAAAATTCGAAAGGGTCAGAAAAAGTGATCCAAAAACACTTTTTGTTTTAAGCAGTCGCCATTTTGTGAAAAAAATTTTTTCCCCACTTTTCCGTAATTCCAACCATTGCGACATTATTCAAGCTTAATAATCTTTTTTTCATTTTGGTTTAAGATAACTAGGAGGGTTGAAATCATGGGCATGGTCACGTGGAAATTTTTAGAGACCCCCCACTTCGTCAGCTAATAATTTTTGAAATTTTTTACTTTTTTGGTTTCTAGTTTTTTTCTCTACTCTTCTAAAATTAACAAATAACTAATACAAAAATGGATAGTAAAAACGTTAACTGCCTTTTTTTACGACACTTTAAAAATTACCTGAAATTCATGCTTCTAGACTAGAATACCCCCTTAACAGTATTTTTCGTACTTTCTCAAACCTCGTTGACGTGGTCACTTTAACAATATTCACTCGGTTAAAACCAAATAAAAATCAAATAGACCATACTTTATAGTTTTTCTTCTCAGAATGTGAATAGTGTTTATAGTCAAGATACTGTCAACGATGCATCAACTCCGGAATGCTCAAAATATCAATAAAATTATGGAAATGATTCCGCCGTCCGGTAACCATTATTTTGATTATCCAAGACTAAACCATTGCATTAAAATCGACTTGGGACCACTTAAGTAATGCCAAATATAAATACCGAGCTTTTCAATAGGGTTGATAAGATTTCTAAATCTCGTTTCGGCCATTTTGTGATGATCTGTACTTTTATACTCTTCTTCTATAATACATAGGTTTGTTCACCTAATGGTTGTATGTATTACCTAAACCTAAGCAAGATAGATAAAGGGTTAAATATGTGGCAACACCATGAATAATAATTAGTTTTTAATTATCAATGCAATGTTTTGACATGTTGTCTATCCTTTATTCTAGTCTAAATATTTTAATATGTCAATCAACTATGGCAACACTGTAAATATGTTGATATGTCATTAAATCTTCCCTTTTCTAATAGAAGTGCCAAAGAGATAGCACGCGTCTACATTGGTGACCCCAAAAAAAAAAAAGCCTCCACCGCAAAATACTCCACCAGGAATTCCACTCCCAGTGATGTCGGAGGATAGCATTGAGGCTTACTTATACTCGCTGGAGTTTTGGTTTGAAGCCTCACGTGTTTACTCTGATACTAGAGATGCGTACTCTTATGAACGATACACCAGCAACGGACAAATTTAGCTACATTCGTCGTAGAATCATCGAAAATTTCGTCGAGAGTCAACAACGCCGTCTTCAACGTATTTTGAAAGAGCTTCCACTGAGTGCCCGAAGGCCTAGCTATTTGTACAATGAAATATGACGAACAGCAGGTACCACGCTCAACGAGAGCATACTACACGATCTCTGGGTTAGCCGCTTGCCACCGTACGCACAAGCAGCTATCATCGCCACTAGCGTTCCAATTAGCGACAAAATTAAAATCGCTGATTCTATCACAGAATGCTTATCACTGAAAGACGGTGGACAAATTTTTGAGGTTAGATCCGAATCGCAACCGCAGGGTGAGTTAAGTGATATACGATAGTGATAGTTCTTTCGAAAACCGTAGGACAGTTGATGCTTAACGTTAAATCCACCGGACGAAAGCGAAGTAGATCTACGTCCGGTAATTCAACATACGAACAAGTTTTGTTTGTATCATGCAAAATTTGGTGCAAATTCCACTAAATGTCGCCAACCATGCTCGTTCACTCCAGTACAATAATACCATATCAGAGCCTGGCAAACACTCTGATAATTCAACAGGTCTTCGCCTTTGCATTTACGACACTTCAGCGAATTTTTTTTTTTTTTTAATAGATTCAGGAGCGGACATATCCGTCATATCGAGGTCGACGAAATTAGCTAGAGCACGTCCATCATCTTTGTCATTGTTTGCCGCAAATGGCTCTCCCGTACAAACACACGGTGAAGTCATGCTTAAATTAAATTTAAACCTACGCCGTGAATTTCTTTGGAAGTTCAGAATCGCCGACGTTTCGCAGGGTATACGAGTACTTGGTGCGGATTTCTTAAGTCATCATGGCTTGATCGTCGATTTACAAGGTCAACGTCTCGTAGACCGAAACACCCTAGTCAAAACGTCGTGTTTAGTAACACAACATAGACATCCAACAAATATATCAACTATAAATTTCAAGCGAAATTTTTCAGGAATTCTCTGACATCACATGTCCGTCACGACTTGGTATACGTACAAACACGTCAGTAGTTCATCATATTTCAACTACTGGCCCACCTGTATGCGTACGACAACGACGCTTATCATCGGAAAAACTCGCAGCTTCACGTGCAGAATTTGAACTCCTGATCAAGCTCGGTATTTGTCGTCCTTCGAATAGCAACTGGGCCAGTCCTTTGCATTCAGTTCGCAAAGCCGATGGTTCTTGGAGACCCTGTGGTGACTATAGGGGTTTGAATGCTAACACGATTCCTGATCGCTATCAGATACCTTTCATTCAAGACTTTTCAACAATCCTAGCAAATAAAATTATATTTTTGAAAAAAGATTTGCAGAAAGCGTTTCATCAGGTGCCGATACAACCCGATTATATCTGTATCAATTTGAATTTACTCATATGACGTTCGGATTAAGGAACGCTGCGCAGACGTTCCAGCGTTTACTTAATGAAGTACATCAAGGCTTAGATTTTACATTTGCGTATTTAGATGATGTTTGCATCGCATCAAAATCGATTGATGAACACAAACAACATCTTCGTATTGTATTTAACCGTTTTCGAGATTATAATTTAGCAATCAATGTTGCCAAATCGCAGTTCGGAGCATCTCAACTCGATTTTTTAGGCCATTCAATAACGAAAGACGGTATTCGCCCATTGCCAAGCCGCGTCGAAGCACTAACAAACATGAAACCGCCCAAGAATGCAAAAGAGCTTAAACGTTTTTTGGCAAGGCCTCTATTCGCCATAATTCCTGGAAATAAGAAAAACGACAGCACCATCTTAGATTGGAATGAAGTTACCAAACGTCATTTTGAAGCTGCAAAAGCCCAACTAGCAAACTATGTTATGTTAGCTCATCCGCTACCTGATGTAGAACCTTCATTGTGGGTAGATGCATCCGACTTTTCAGCTGGAGCAGTCTTGAATCAAATGGTAAATGACAAACTTCAGCCATTAGGATTTTTCTCAAGAAAGTTTTCATCAACAGAAATGCGATGCAGTACGTATGACCGTGAGTTGACCGCGCTATACAGCGCCGTTCGTCATTTTCGTTACATGTTAGAAGGTCGTAACTGCCACATTTACACTGACCATAAGTCACTTATATTCGCATTCCGACAACAACCGCATAGGGCTTCAGATCGTCAAGTTAGGCAATTCGATTTCATATCGCAAATCACTACTGATATCCGACATGTTCAAGGTAAAAGAAACGTAACTGCTGATCTATTATCGCGAATTCTATCACTTACGATCGCCATTATTGACTACGACGCCGTCGCCGTGGACCAAGAGAACGATGAAGAGCTACTAGTATACCGAAATGGCAGCATTCGACACTCACTAAAATTAAAATCTTTTATATTACCTCCAAGTAGTAAAAAGGTCTTTTGTGATATATCCATAGGACGAATTCGTCCCTTTGTAACATCAAAATTTCGACAAACTTTTCTTCGGGCTACACACAATCTGTTGCACCCCGGCTCGCGCGCTACTGTCAAGATGATGGTCGACAGGTTCGTTTGGCCAGGCATTGCGAAAGATAGTAAAACCTTTGCTAGATGTTGCATACAATGCCAACGGTCTAAAGTCATTCGACACAACAAAAGCTTATTCCAACGCAGAATAAGTCCCAGTAGCCGATTCGGACATTTGCCTATTGACATTGTCGGTCCGTTTACAATATCGAAGGGCAACCGATATTCCTTAACCATAATCGATCGATTTACGCGATGGCCAGATGCCATTCCGATTCCCTACATGACAGCTCCAGTTGTAGCAAAGGCCTTGTTAACGGGCTGGATTTCCCGTTATGGAGTACCCATCGACATAAAGTCGGATCTTGGTGGTCAATTCGAAAGCGCCGTATTTAAACAACTACTAAAGTGACGCATTTAAAAACAACGCCGTATCATCCACAATGTAATGGACTAATACGAGGTGTGTTCAAAAAGTATCGCGAATTTTGTGTTTTTTCAAAAATTATTTATTTATTTATGAATATCTATTTTGTCCCCTTCAAAGTAATCCCCATGAGATGTTATACACTTGTGCCAACGGTTTTTCCACTCTTCGAAGCACTTTAAAAAATCATTTTTTATCTTCTTCAGCACCTCCTTCGATGCCGTCTTTATCCCGTCAAGAGAAGCGTAACGTCGTCCTTTCATTGGCCTCTTCAGTTTAGGGAGCAAGAAAAAGTCACAGGGGCCAGATCTGGGGAATACGGTGGCTGGGGCATCATTAGTGTGTTGTTTTTGGCCAAAAAGTCGCGCAGAAGTCGATGTGTGAGCAGGGGCGTTGTCGTGGTGCAAAAGCCAATTTTTGTTCTTCCACAAATCCGGCCGTTTCTGGCGGATTGCTTCGCGCAAATTGCGCATAACTTGCAGGTAATATTACTTATTGACCGTTCTTCCCTGTCGCAAGAACTCATGATGCACCACGCCCCTGCAATCGAAGAAAACTGTCAGTTATGGTTCGCGATACTTTTTGAACACACCTCGTAGAACGGTGGCATTGCACATTAAAGTCTGCCATTTTATGTCATAAAGTGGATCATTGGACGGCCTTTTTACTTATTATACTACTTGGACTGCGTTCAACATTTAAAGATGACATCGGGTCCACTCCTTCTGAATTGGTATATGGAACATCATTGCGATTACCTTCAGAGCTTTTCATCGAACAACCCAGTAACCAGAGCCAAACGGAAATCTTAGTGGAGCTCCGTCGTATCATGCGAGAGCTTCGTCGTGTTAGTATAGCCTGGCGCACTAACCAAAAAGTTTCGAAAGGGAAATAAAGGAGAATAAAGTTAAAGTTTCCATCGATCGTCTAAAGCCAGTTTTCATCACGCCACCTACTACTCTCTAGGAGGAGGGTACTGTGGCAGCACCATAAATAATAATTAGTTTTTAATTATCAGTGCAACCATCCGTTTTGACATGTTGTCTATCCTTTATTCTAGTCTAAATATTTTAATATGTCAATCAACTATGGCAACACTGTAAATATTTTGTTATGACATTAAATCTTCCCTTTTCTAATAGAACTGTCAAAGAGATAGCACGCGTCTACATATACGTATACATAAATGACCAGGATGAAGCGTCGAGTTCAAATCCGGGTTACTGTCCATCCGTCCTAGTGCAAAAAAAAAAATCGAGTTCGTAGATGGGCGTAATCGAACAGTTGCCACACCCACAAAATGTCAAATGCCATAACTAAGCACTAAACTAAGATATAAAACCATAATTTGGTACATAGGATCGCAATAGAAACGCGCACTTGTGTGCAAAATTTTTCGAAAAGAGGGCGTGGCCGCGCCATCTAAAAAGTTTAATGCACATATCTCTTTAACTACGAAAACTACAATAACCAAATTTTCCTACCAATAGTGTGAAAATCGGTGAAATCGGAAGATAATCCTACTCACTCCCCATATAACGGTACCATTCCATCCTGCTAAAGGAGGAGCTTACGCCAGCGACATTAAATTTTACCTCCGGGAAATTATGAGAGGGCTTTATAGAGCTCGGTGTTAAAACTGGACGAAAGGTGTGGTACCGCCCATATCTTTATGAAACCACATTTCTCCGGACTCGTTTAACCGATTTCGACTAAAATTGGTTCGTAGCATTCTGCTCTTATGGATGAAATCGGACTACATCCACAATTTTAAATTCCATTGAATTCTTTCACTTTCCAGTACACAACTCAGAAAGTAATCGATATAAAAGGCTAAAACTTTGCACTGATAATTTGTGCAACCTTATGATCAATAATTGCTCAAAGATAAACAAAACTATTTAAGCCCTTAGGTACCGAATATGTGGACCCAGTATCTGTAGTTGACTTTTGACCGAAAATATCGGTCAATGTGTGAGATATACAATTGAAATTCGGACAGAAACCTTTCCTGACAATAGTAATTCTGTGTTCTAACATGGGTTGAATCGGGTCAATACTTCCATGAGCCCCCATACAAGTATTCTCCATATAACTATTACCAGGATTTTCAAAAATTCGGCTTACTTTACTCTATATGATTGGTAGGCGTATGTGAGGTACTTAATGAAACCGAGTGCGTTACATTTTCTTTACACAATGTTTAAGTGCCAATAAGGCAGAAAAACACTCTAAGGAAAGGAAATAGTGCTGCCGTTCGGGCAAGTGTTGCTAAAGACCGCAATTTGTTGATTCCACAACTTTCTTAAGAATTGGGATTGTCTCAAACTACAACTTGGCGGATTTTGAGACAGAATTTGGGCTTGCGTCCGTTTAGAATTGTTCTCACTCAAAAACTGAAGCCATTGGAATACCGCAAACGTCGTGAATTTTCTGATTTAGCCTTGAACAACTTGAAAACGATAACGACTTTTTAAGAAAGTCATCTTCTCCAATAAGGCTTATTTTTAACTGAGTGGTGCGGTAAATAACGAAAACTGACGACTCTTGTTCGAAGAAATTCGACAAATTTTTCATGAGTAACTATTACATTCACCTAAATTGACAGTTTATGTGGGGTCATATTCTTTCAGAATAAAGCTGGTGACACTGTTACTGTCAAAGCAGAGCGGTATAGATCGATGATAACGAACTTTTTCCGTCCGCATTTGGAAGAAGCTGATCTCGACAATATTTGGCATGTACCGCACATGCAACAACCGCTTTATTGCGAGTATAGCTTAGAGATCATATTACTACAAGAAATTGTGACATTAATGGTCTCCAAGAAGTTGTGATTTAATACTCGTACCAATAGACTACTTTTGTCGGGTTATTTGAAGTCATTTGTCTTTAGCAATAAACCAGACTCTCTTAAAGCTTAGAAACCAATATTGGGCGCCAATCATGACACAGTACTTGAGTTAATAGAAAAGGTACTCGAATATTGGGTTCATCGGATTTCGCTCCTGGAAAAGAAGTCGTGATTTAATGATGTTGTATTCGGAACTTAATTGTACCGATTGTGTCGTACAACAAATAAAAAGCTTCAAATTTACTTAATAAGTAGTATGTTGCTGTTTTGAAAAGACATTATATGTCTCTTATTAGAATATCCTGTAGAAGTTCAATGTATGATTGCCACTCGAGTTAACGCAAAAAAAAAAAAAAACGATTAGACTGAATTTTCACAAGCGAATAGCTGGAGAATTGCAACAAAATCAAACATTATTTGAAGCGAATGGTGCAGACGGTGCACACGATGGTTAAGCGATAATAGACGGTCAGGTAAGTTGTATGTTTGGTGAGATTGGATCATCTGCTAGAACCTGTTCTCCCACGGACAAACAAGAACATGCACGTCAACTGTACTTTCAATAGGAGCGTGTAAAGAAAGCAATCTCTCAGAAACTGAAAGTATGTACATATGAGGCAATAGGTGTGGAATACCGTTTCCTCAGGCCAACGCCAGACTAAAGGTATATGAAAGTGATTATCCCAAGTTTTTGCTATTAAGGGGGGAGCCTGCTGTAGACGCTTCAAACAATCGACTTTTTTTTTTTGCTTAAATGTCTTTAAAAAATGGCTAAGAATATGTCCCCAAAGTTATAGATGGGAATTTGAAATATTATCGAAGCTAGAAGGGAAATAGTGACCGAGCGTCAAGCAGATGTATGAGCGCTTGGGCAAAAAGCGAAAACTTTGAAGCGCGATACCTCGGTTTTTCATTTTTACGATTATTTTTAATTCTCGGGCGGATAGAAAAAACAACTAAATATCCTACGGAATTGCGGCAAAGTTTATTATTTTTAACATAAAATTATCTTCTATTTAAACTAAAGAAAAGTCAAGTTTGAACATATTTTTAAACAACATAAAGTAAATTTTTTTGGTCAAAAAACCCTTATTTTCAATTTTAAAAAATTTTGTAAAATTTTACACTTTTTTGGAATTTTCTTAGTTTAACTAGAAGATAAATTATTAAAAAATAAGAATCTGTTTGAGTTTTTTGTTTTCGATAGAAATTGCGACCTGCATCCTGCCCGCCGTCTGCAAAATGCACATGCGAGATGCATCGGGCAATTGCTTTCCAAAGGCAAAATATCAAAGATTTCGTATCCAAAAAAATTGTGAAAGATATTCAAATATATAACTATAAAGCCTGGAAATTTCGCTTGAATCCATTAATTCTTTCCCTCCAAAAAAAAAGAATTTTTTTAAGCCTCTAAAGCAGGCCCCTCCTTAAGCACGATATATGTATATTAAAGCTTTTTGGAACGATTAGCAACTATTTTAAGTTATGAGAGATTAAAGATAGAAATATATGTACATTCACCATATTTCCGTCGTTATTTCTCTGGTTTCCTAAGCAAGTTTTTGCAGTGGCAATTTGCAAAGACTTACATTTCATGGCTTAACTATTTTGCGCATTAATTTACGCTCAAGTTTCCGTAAAATTTTTTTTAATATATGGATATGTGTCAAATAACTAAAAATCGCGAAGCGCGTATCTTGAGTGATGCCATTGCTTTAAGCGTTAAACTCAAAACATTCGAGATAAAAGTGCGATTTTTTATCATCTTAGCTAATCACATAGCATATGCCAAAAATGCTAGCCTTCAAGTGAAGCACACTAACTGCCATAGATAGCTGTCAAGCATGAGATTTTGCTTGAGCATGTAACCATACATAATTCCTTCAATCTAAGTGCATATGTGGGTGAGCAGATAGCGTTAAAACCACTTAAGATGAAATGAAAATTTTTCGTGACATTTTCTACGGATGTGACAAACACATGCTGCGCGGCTATCAATTCCAATGTCAAACGAAAGGATGGACCACAGAAAAATGCGTGCTTGCTGCAAGCATACACATATACAAAGAACCATAGAAACGTAGTAGGAAGAAAGCAATGGTTTTGAGCAGCGCGTAAGCGCATAGAAAGCGAGTTGAAAGCCAGCGAAGCGAGAGTGAGAGAAGGGAATGCTGGTTGCAATGCTTGATATTTATCACATTTTATTGTAAATAACAATTTTTCATCAGCGCTTACAACGCAATTTATCAAGTTGTCACTGCAGATATCCAACACAAGCACGCGCTGAAAGTTGTATGTATGTGTGTGAGTGAGTTGATGCGCGCGTCTTAGCAAAGCGCCATAGACTTGATGGTATATTTAACCTTGTGCCATTTAATGTTGTCAACGACACAGTGTTGGTGGCACGTACATAGGCATCACATATATGTGCATGTGTGTGTGTGTTGTCGCATATATGTATGCCACGTTTTGTTGTTAGTAACAACAGTTAGTGTCTTTGTAGTTGGCGTAAGTAGTTTGGGCACCAGCGCCTGAAGTTACTGAGTTACCAAAGAGAACACATACGTATGCGCGCTCTTATTAAAACCCATAAGTTATTGTGGCAGCGTAAGTTCATTTCACTACTTGCTCTACACTCCAAACTGCTGCTACTTTCCTTTGTGGCAGCACATTCGTTTGATTTGCATGTTTTTATAGTGCTACGCCCACACGCACACGCACAGATACCACACACACACATATATATACATATGTATACTTGCACACTGCAACATTCTGTGTCCTTTGGCTGCTTATGCGCCTGAAAATATGCAAATTTTGCACTTACGATTTATTTGGCGCGTGCAATAAATTTCATTTATTTCGATGAAATATGACTTTGTTGGGTGTAAATGTTTTGAGTTGCAAAGCAAACACACACATGAAATGGTAAAAATACATGCATACATATAAATGTTGACACTAAAAGATGCTGCTTGGCAAATTCAAGTGGCAGAGTGTTAACAGTACAAATATAGTCTGTTGTAGTGGCAACATTGCAACAACAACAACAACATTTGCAGTTTGTCTTTTAATTTTTTACATTTTACAACTTTTGTGCAACACTCAGCCACTATCTGCGCTTTAAATTTGTTGTTGCTGTCTACTTAAAATTCATGCCATTTCGACTCTTCACAGTTTTGTTGCTGTTTTGCTGTTTTCTATCCACTTTTTATTGCTATGTTTTATAAACCAAAGACGTGTGAGCGAGGAGAGGCGGCTGGGTTTTCAAGAATAAATCTTTGTTTGACTTGTAGCGAAGAAAAAAGGGCAAATCTCTGTATAGAAAAGTAACATATTTTCATGACGAAAATTTGACTCGAGCCAAAATCATCGCTCATCGCGGGCGCTTGAAAAGTATTGGAGAGTGGAGTAAAAAATCAAGTTTTTCTGTTCAGGAAAGTCGACTATCTAATTACTAATTTTATAAAATAAAGAACAAAGTTAAATAAATTGTAAACGTCTAAAATTTTTTCACTTATTATTTTACTTATTAGTTATATATATAAGGCGTGGATCGGATGGGCGTACATATGCAAACTACTCCTCAGTTGTTGATGGTAGATAAAGTGAAATTGAAAATAATACCCTCCTTTTCTCAATAAGAAGGTGCTCATTTGTCGGAATAGTCGACAAACGGATTTCAGCATATTTGCCATACAAATTGAGCGATCGGAATTAAGTGCTTATGAGAAAATCGTTTTCATTTGACGAGGTATCTGTAAGAAATTTGCATGGATTACTGCAGAAACTATGGCTTGGGGTCGCTGTATTATATAACTGCCATACAAACGGACTGATCAAAGTTCTTGTAAGGAATATTCTGCTTATGTGAAGAAAATTATAGCTTTGGTGCCATCTAAATAAACGATTGTTTTTAATTCCACGATTCCAAGTCTATTTACTAAAGTCAATCTTTTAAAGCCAATACTAAAACACCGTGGTCTTTGATAAACTAAATCTAAGCTAATAATGAGCTCCCATCTTCCATTTATGAGTTATTGTACGTTATCAGAGTAAGTGTAAACTGTACACAACTTGTCCAAACACAATGGTTCGAGATATTGAATTGAACTTTTCTTCCAAAATCGAAATATTTTTATTTAGTTTATTAAAATATATAACATTTTACGGTCAATCTTATAACAAGGTCAACATTATTTTTATATTCAGAGCTGATATTCGACGCGATTTAGTTTTTTTATTGCTTGACTTAGTATTGTTTGAGTAATCACCAAAAACTAACACCAGAAAAAAAAATACGTCATATTTTACCGTTTTTCTTCAAGTAAGACGAAAACGCAAGCCAGGCGGCTGAAAGTTTGAATTTACATATGGTCCTGATACTGTAACTGCCAATCAAAGATGCTCCACAGTTTGGAAGAATATCGTTAAAGTATTATAGAACGTCCGACCACTGTTTCGATTGCTAAATTTATTTAGAACCATTTAAATAAGGTTGGATACAATACGAAACTCAGCGTTTGGGTGCCAAAAGAACGAGTTGCTGCTGAATTGCGATAAAATAAATCCATTTCTAAACCAGTTGGTTACTGATGAAATCGATCATTTTCGATTTGCTAAAAGTGGTCGAGCCAGGATTGTTGGTAAGAAAAGGTTTGTTATGCGCGATAAAAATCTGTCGCGAGTGTGAAAAAGTTCAAACGACAATCTACAGGCTCTCAGGTATAAGTGAAGGTTTATTTCAGATATGTTGAGAATACTGAGGACATCTTCTTCTTTTTTAATGGTTTAGACACCGTTTACGCGGTTGTAGCCGAGTTAAAAACAGCCCGCCTGTTGTTTTTTTCCCAATTTGTCGCCAATTCGAGATATCAAGTGCAGCCAGGTCTTTTTCCACCTGAAGAGTGTCCAGGGCGACCATCAACCTCAATCGACGAAGCTCACGTTTAACATATCAAAGATTTTGTGTTGAAAAACGCCGTCGATTAACAATTAGAGACCTTGTTGATGAAGTTGGCATATCAAAAGGCTCAGCCAATACCATTTTGAAGGATGTTTTGGGACTCAAGTGCGTCAGATCTCGACTGGTACCGAAAACATTGAATTTTTTGGAAAAAAGACGTCGCGTTGAAGTATGTGAAACGATGCTTCCCAACTACCAGGGTGTCATGAAATGCATTATAACTGGTGATGAGACTTATATCCATGCTTACGACCCCGAAACAACCGATCAATCGAGCGAATATCGTGCCAAAAATCAGAGCACGCAAAGAGAGCCGTGACCAAAAAAATCGCGCCAAAGTCGCTCAAAAATCGACTATCGTGGTGTTGTGCATTATGAATTCCTTCCAACCGGTCAAACAGTCAACAAGGAATATTATTCGAACGTTATGCGTCATTTGCGTAACGCTATCCGCCTAAAAGGGCCGGAATTGTGGAAAGCCAATTCTTGATTTTTACGCCACGATAATGTACCATCCCATACTGCCCTCGTAATTCGTGATCATTTCGCCAAAAACTCAACCCATATTGTTCCGCAACCACCGTATTCACCTGATCTGGCGCCGTGCGACTTCTGGCTGTTCACCAAGTTCAAAAGACCGCTCCGGGGACACCGTTTTTATACGATAGAGGAAATTCTAGCCGCAGCGAAGACGGAACTGAAGGCCATGCCGGGAAGTGACTACAACCAGTGTTTCGAAGATTGGAAAATCCGTTGGCATAAAAGCATTGCATCGGGAGCGGATTACTTTGAAGGGGATGAAATTAATTTGGAAGAATAAACAAAGAATTTTAAAAATAAATACAATTTCACCTTAATTTTTTGGGCACAGTAGAGTTTGGTTTTTATTGGTCTTTGTTCGTCGAGAGAGAACTTTACTTCTCAATTGCCTACTCCGTCCGAAGTAGCATCTATTGGCAAGAGTTATTCTCCGTTGGATTTCGAGGCTGATATTGTTGTTGGTTTTAATACTGGTTTCAATATAGACGAAATCAACTACGACTGTCAGCAGTAACATGTAGGAGCCAAGTCGTGAGTTCGACGACCGTTTGTTTAATGACAGGAAATTGTTCACTACCAGACCCATTTTATATGCCTTCTCATCCAGTCTGGAGAAAGGAGGGCTCCCTTTTTGTGGATTGGGCAGAGCACGCTTAAGAGATTGTCTCAGTGTGACTCTCCGAAAGATTATTGATTTCCGCAACACGTCTCTTTACTGTTGAAATTAAATAACCGGCCGGTTTTTTTTTAAATAAATACATTCATGACAAATATAGTAATGTTTGTAATTGCTATTCGAACTTCTTCATGGTCGGGCAATGGAACGTCCGTTCCATCGTTATCGATTGAGGAATCGGGTTCCCCATATCAAGAAAGTGTTTGTCAATATCAATCGTGTTTATGATAAATATGAAGTTATATAGCGCTTGAGGCCATCACTTAATTCAGGCGAAATTTTAACTACTGAATCAATAAATAGGCCAGTTAATTGCCAACAAAGTGTTTTTTTTACGAGCGAGGTCGGCTGACTTGTTAAAATCAACCGCATTAAGTATTCTGGTCTAAAATTCCGAATTTCGCACAGTTTTTGGTAAATAAAAAAAATAAAAGCAATTTATATTTCTACCATCAATTTTTTAACATTTTTTATTTTATTTGGCCTGATTTTAAAATATGGCAAATAATGTAAATGAGTCGATGACTTATAATATCAATTATTAAAATACCAAATATAATTAGAATCCATTAACGTTTTGGTACATAATTGAATTGTAACGCAATATCTATGTATGTATCTATGTATATAAATAAAAATGAATCGCCAAACTGTATGTACGCTCATAACTTTCATACGACTGAACCAAATTTGATAATACTTTTTTTAAAATGTTCGTTGAGGTTCAAGGATGGTTTTTACGGAGAGAAAAATTCGAATAATTGCCGGAAAACCCCTAAAAATAGCCCTTTTCTTTTTCTCATACAAACGAATGAATGTTTGTTCGTTAGTAACGCTAAGAGAACGGCTAAACCAATATTGATGAAATTTTCAGAGGTTGTTCGTTGTGGATCAATGGAGGTTCAGAAATAAAAATATTTTATACTTTTCATCAAAAGTCGGAAAATTCGATAACTCCAAAAAGTAATTTTTTTCAATTAATTTTTTTTTTAATTTTTGTTTGTTTTGTATTTCAATACTTTGATTTGTAAATTATTTGAATAGTTCTATTTCGGTCGCTTGCTTTTTTATTCCGGCTATTCAAAAGAAAAATTATTGAAAATTGTTTAGTGAAAACTTTACGTATGTTTCACACAAAGAGGTCAACTGCAGATTGAAATTTTTTGCCACCAAAGTATGGCGCCCAAGGCAAGGCAAGGCAAAAAGTTCTCCCAAAATGCGGTGACATACGTGCGGAATTATGGATCGCAGTCAATCAGCAAGCGATCGTCACGATGTCACAGCACGACTTTTCAAACAACAGTTACGATATTTGATTGATCTTAAAGCAACGTATATGTGGTGCTGTTGGATGCAAGATGTACTGTGTTGAGTGGCAAAATAAAGGTTTTCCGCACGCACACATTCTTCTTTGGATGGTGGATGGTGGTTACACCAGATCAAATTGATGAAACCATTTTTCAGGAAATTCCTGATGTAGAGAAAGATACAGTATTATATGAAGTGGTGGAAACCAATATGGTGCATGGACCTTGCGGACAATACAATCCCTTTTCGGTTTGTATGTCTGGCAATAAATGCACGAAACACCATCTATGTGCTTTTCTTTCGGAAACACAAACTGGAAATGATGGATACCAACTCAATCGGTGTCGCTCACCAGATAACAGAACATTCAGCATTCAACTTAGAAGAATGAATATCGAGGTTGACAACACATGGATCTTACTATATTCACCTTTATTGTCTAATTCATATTCAAAACTCATATCAGTGTTTAGTATTGCAGTTTGGTGAAATCGATAAAATACGTTTGAAAGTACGTCACCAAAGAAGCAACATGGCGATTATTGATCTTGAACGATACGGTCGATACGTAAACTGCAATAAAGCGCTTTGAAGGATATTGACTTGTGCAATTCATGAACGTTTTCCGACTGTTGTGCGTCTCGCAGTTAATTTGGAGAATGGCTAAAGAGTGTATTTCAACCCAAAGAATCCAGTATACAGTGGAAACATCGCCAGCAACAAAATTAACATTGTCGAGTTTTTTCTCAACTTTCGTCAGTGATCCATTTGTGAGATCATGGCTCTATTCGGAAATACCTTTATATTATGCATGGAATGCATCGTCGAAGAAATAGTTACGCAGAAAGCAAGGCCAACCAGTAGATTGACATCCAGGTGTCTTATCAGCTAATGCATTAGCATGAATTTACACAATCTACCCGAAAGATGACGATTGTTTCTTATTTCGGTAGCTATTAATTAATGTACGCAGTTCAACTATATTTGAGTAATTGCTTACTGTGAATGGTTCAATGTGTGCAAGTTTTGGAGAAGTAAGCCAGCAATGACAATTGCTAGAACACGTTAATCACTAGAATGAAAATGAAGTTCGCATACTTTTTGATATAAACATCGACATTTTACATCGTCTTTGCTAAAACTTGGAAATGGTACAATTTCGGTTGATACTTCCTGTGGTTCGATATCAATTTCATCTTCCCTTTATCAATTCACGAAAGATTAACTCATCACAAATGTTTGGACATTGGCCAAATTATCGTAACTTAGGATTCCTTAAGTACAATGTTGGCTGCCAAAAATACCGATGTTGTTGACTTAATCCGGAAGATTCAAAGTCAAATTCCGGGAGACTTGCGCTCATACAAATCGATCGATCGTTTCGACAATGAAGACGACGCCGTGAATTATCCAGTTTTTCACACGGCCGTGGCGTGCTTACGAGTTGGAAAACCATCTTTTCTGTACACCGGAACAGAAACCAAAAAATGTTGTTTATAAAGCTGCGTTAAATTGAAAGAAAAAAACAAAAATTAAATGATAAATTTAACTTTCTTTTCATTTCAAAATACATAATTTCACGCAGGACAACGGCTGCGGGGTCAGCTAGTTCTTTAATAAAAAAGAATCATATGAACTTAAAGGTTAAGTTGGTGGTTCAGTTGGACCCGAATTTAGCACTCCTTTACTTATCTTATTTTAGCAATAAAAGTTCATTGCCTCTAAAAAGGCATCTTTTATTTTCATTATCGCTTATGTGTAGCTATAATTACTTCAATACGTTATGGTTATTTTGCAATTAAATAAAGTTACACACAGTTCGAATATGTGAACTGGACAATTAGCCGCAGAAATGATTATACACATACCTAATTGCCCTCTATGAAGGAATATGTAAGAATAAATCAGTATAATATACTTTTATACCCTATTTGGTTCGTATTTTTATATGCAAAATACATGCACACACATGTACATATGAAAGCTCCATAAAAGTAAATGGGAATTTCAATTATCTTTATTTCTAAAAGAGTGAAACTAATTAACAGCTTTTATATCCGCATGTGAAAATTGTACGGCAGCAAGCAAAAAGAGCAGTCAAATAAAGCTAGAATGTATGTAGAGCAGAACAGCTCGTTGCTAAAGCGAACATTCATGCGCTTATATATTCGCAACTGTTTGTATGGAGGGTTGTATGTATATATGTATATGTGAAAGTGTCCATGGCTTTGTGTGCGTCTGCTGTGGTAAATAATTGCCATAAGGCACAAAAGAATTTTCGCTCAATAAAGCTTAAATCAATTTTACGCAATTTGCAGTAACCGCTATGGAGCAGTCGGCATACAAAGCGTTTTAGCCAATTTCCGTTATAGCTACAAGTATACAGACATAGTACATATGTATGTGCAGAGGTTGTTTTTATTATATTGAAACTATATGAGTGTGTTTGCGCATAGCTGCTGGGAATCTGTGAACTGTGTATATGTATATTTTTACGTATGAATCGAAATTCGCATCCTTAGCCAAAGGATTCAGCATTGTTGTCTACCAACTGGCTGCACGGCAAAGCGGAAGCGTGCTTGTCGACGAAAGCGCGGTTGAGGGCGCAGCGGATTGCGTACAGATAGGCGGTTAGACATTCATCAAACATAACTGTGGCGCATCGGAGCATGAAAAATTATCTAAATTAAAAATCAACACACCGAACAACCGCAATATGATCCCTGTGAACTCTGGCGCGTAGGTACACGGGCTGCTGCTACCAGTCAACGACGATTTGAGTTTGCAGAGCTCGCGTGCGGTATTAGTAGTCCTAGCTGGCGCATGAGCTTTCCGGCAGCATAGGAATTATGAAAAAAATGTATTACAATTTTTTTCTGGCAACCATTGCCAACGATTTTTAGCTGGCGGAAATATGGCTTAGCGCAAAAAATGATTTTTCAAATATTTGCGTGAGCGAAAGAAGTCGAAAGCGTACTGTGGCAAGCACAATTGGCGTTGCATGCATGTTGCTCAAAAAGCGGAAGTCTGGCAGCTACAATACACTTCTACATACATATATACGTATATATTTATGGATTTAAATGCAACATAGCGGCTATGCATATCCTCCTGTGTCTGCTTAGCGACAGATATGTGTGCCTCGGTAACCTAATTTTTCCCACACAAAAGCCGATTGCCAACACAGGAAAGGGAAAAAATCGAGAATTAAATCTCCCAACTCTCTATGGATATAATAAGCCACTGTGTGCACAATTTTAGCTATATTTTTTTCTTATTACACATTCAAACACACCCATATTCACTTGCCTGTGTGCTAAATGCTCTGGCGCACACATCTCTCTCCATCGATAGCGTTCGTAGCGCTTCATGCGTTTATTGCTTTCAACAAAGGCAGCGCGATTTGGTTCATTTCACGGCTTTACCACCGCAAAGCGCTCACTTCAACCGCAACTGCGATTCTGAACTCTCACACCGCCTACTAGTTACGTATACGCCCCCCACCACCGCTTCCAAGCTTTGGATATGCGTTTGTACATCGATATAATGCTTGCTGTATAGAAATGCGTATGTCTCGAATATACATATTCATCCCCATATACACTGTGGCTCAAGACTACAAGCGCAATTACCTTGCATTGATATCTCAAATAAAATTCGACAAAAAATATATTTGCGGTTAAAATTATTATATTCTTTTATCCCATTTACTCTACTTGAAACTCATATGTCTTTTACAATAGTAAGAGTGGTATTCAAAGCAGACACTTTAGAAGCGGAGTTTCGAGGTCTTTGCTTCACTCGATGAAATTTGCAGTTCAACTTGTACCTGCTTTCTGTTTGATATGACGGCATTAAGACAGCATCCTAATGAAATTTAAGCAACATGCTTTGCAAGAACTTTAGCAAGTGTGACCCTTATTAAATAAATCCTTCTCGATGATCATCTTTATTAGATCATATATT
This sequence comes from Bactrocera correcta, assembly GCA_027475135.1. Taxonomy (NCBI): domain Eukaryota; kingdom Metazoa; phylum Arthropoda; class Insecta; order Diptera; family Tephritidae; genus Bactrocera; species Bactrocera correcta. The sequence continues at coordinate 97,335,523 of CM050323.1, read as the reverse complement.
AGATCTTAGGGCAATTCGTTAAATTAGTAACGTTTGATATCTTTTGAATAAAGTTATTGCTCCCACTAAAGCCAACTACAGGAAAGCATTGTTTCAATTCAGAGAGTTAACAGAGCCGACTTAAGCTAACTAGTCTTTAAGTTTAAAATACTCTTTCCTGATTTCTATTAACTTAGTTTTTTTTATGTCCGAATTGGGTTTTATGTTAAAACCAAAATGATATTCACGAATTGACTACTTGTATGTTCTTATTAATTGGACGACATGTGTATTTGTACCTATTTGCGCTCATTCTCCCTTTGGCGTAAATATTATTTCTGCCCATGCGAGCGGAACAACGCTTATCTCCATCACCTAATTTTTTAGCATTCTCATAGCTTGTGAGATGCTATTAAAATCTTGGTTTGGGTACGTAATGCCTGATTGGGTGGTGTGAGAAGGTGATGGCGCAACGATAATATGTAGGGGCATGATATTAACATATATATACTGTGTCTGTATGATTTCGCTATGATATCAGTTGTTACATTAAAATCAATTGAGCTTATACGTCGCCGTTTAATGTGAATATCATCGAACTAATAAACATCAATTTATCTCGCATAACATCAACGGGAGTATGTGTGTTATCGAGTTTCCCACTTTATCGCTTTCACTTTTTCCTCATCTCCTACGAATATAACTTCATATGTGGGGTTGGTGGATTTTCGCTCGGTTTGGCACTTTTTCGCGCTCTGATTTTTCATATCCCTAGATATTTCAATAAATTGGGCACAATTTCCCGTCCTCTGTTTATTATTTATTTTTACTTTCACTTTTTATTGAATTTAAGTTTTTTCAGATTTAAAGAAACATGAAATTCCTGCCGGTAAGACACATCTGCAGTAGTGGGGCATGTGAGATCAAGGACGTCAGCAATGTAATTGAAAGCTTTCCTTTTGATGCTACATATTGTTTAATTCTGCTTGTAGAAAATATCTGTAGACCCAAATGTTGAGTAATTACCTGCATTTCTTAGCAGAGATGTTTTAAGAGAAGACCTTGCCAGATTTTAACAAAAATCCTGCTCTCTCCGAAGACCACTGAAATTTTGTGCAATTTTTAAGCAGCCGACTGGATCGATATCTGAGTTTCTTTATCTAACTTAATGGTATTACGTAACTAGAAAAGTAGTACACCAATACAAAATTCCACTGTTAAAATAAGATTTTTGCAAATTAACCAGCTTTGCTAAACGGTTTATATCAATATTCGTTATTGGGAAGGCTAAGTTGAGTATATTTTACATGTCAGCAATTCAGTGAAAATTAAACTTTTGCTCATCCGACTTACTTGCGAACTGCGTTTCTGTCGGTGGGTTTTCAGTTAGTTCCGTCGAACCGACAGAGGACGTGGAATGAAGAAGTGAAGTGACAACTGTTCTCAAGCTATTTTATTAAAGCAGTATTTTTTTTGTTTATCGAACGAGCAACTGGAAGTTTGAAAATCTATTTGCTATATGGGAGCTAAAGAAATTACTGTTCCGATTCAAAGCATTTTTGATATACCAGCACACCACTTGTATAATTAGAAATATATTCTCGCAGAGTTTATGTAATATATCTCACAGTTTGGCCGATATTTTGGATAAAAAGAATGCAAATGGAACTTTGTTCCATATGTTCGATGTCTAAGGACTTTAATTATTTTGTTCCAATTCCGACACGAGTTGGTTATAAGAATCAGGTGGAATTTAAATTCGATTATATGGGAAGTGACTTGGAGCATAGAAATGTTAAGGTAATATTAAAAACCAAATTTGGTCCACGTCGGTTGAGTGGGTCTTGAGATATGACATTTTAGCGAAATGTGGACGATGCCACATCCAACGTTCAATTTTGATTCCGGCTCCTATAAAGGAATCTTGTATCATACCAGGTGTAATATGTAGTGCCTGTGGAGTATTTGTTAATTTTGCTGTGCCGGGTTTTCAAATAATTTGTTCTGAACCAATTTGGATACTGCATTTAAAATTATTTAAAAGATATGTGCATTTCTTATTTTTAACCCACAGATACCACTTTCTACTGCAATCCTTTATTCAGTGCTTAGTTAATAGATTTTCGAAGAACACGTCTACCAAATTTTATTAAGTTACCTTAATGTTTACTCAAGTTACAGCTTACACAGACGGACGGGCAGACAAGCAGT
>CM050323.1:97304627-97332333 GCA_027475135.1 Bactrocera correcta | reverse complement strand
TCAACGAACAAAAACCAAACTCTATAAGTCACTCATAAATCCCGTCCTGCTATATGGTGCAGAGGCTTGGACGATGACAACTACTGATGAGTTGAAGTTGCAAGTTTTCGAGAAAAAAGTTCTGCGAAAGATTTATGGTCCTTTGCGCGTTGGCCACGGCAAATATCGCATTAGATGGAACGATGAGCTGTACGAGATATACGACGACATTGACATAGTTCTGCGAATTAAAAGACAGCGGCTACGCTGGCTAGTTCATGTCGTCCCTATGAACGAAAACAATCTAGCTTTGAAAGTATTCGCCGCTGTACCCGCCGGGGGAAGCAGAGGAAGAGGAAGACCTCCACTTCGTTGGAAGGACCAAGTGGGGAAGGACCTGGCTTCGCTTGGGATATCCAATTGGCCCCACGTAGCGAAAAGAAGAAACGACTGGCGCGCTGTTGTTGACTCGGCTATAATCGCGTAAGCGGTGCCAACGCCAATTAAGAAATAGAAGATCTTACATATTGACTCATACAAATTGTACAAGGCCAGCCAGAAGTTTGAAAATATTTTTAGGTGTATGGGTTGTAGGTGTAGTATTGATCAATTTTATCTAGTTTTGGCATTAATACATAATGTATTATTAACAGAAACAGGTGCTCTCTGGGTTTTTTTAAACTACCTCACATACCATCAATAATACCTATATAAGGAGTAAAGTCAATCGTCAATTAACTTAAGGTTAATAATAGGGATCGAAAGTCATGCGGAAGTTCGAAAACTTTTCTATTGTACTGTGTATATTTATGGGTAAAGAGAAGTTTTGACCCAATTTAATTGCCATTTTTGACGTATTGACATACTATATAGATATAGATATAGATATAGATATAGATATAGATATAGATATAGATATAGATATAGATATAGATATAGATATAGATATAGATATAGATATAGATATAGATATAGATATAGATATAGATATAGATATAGATATAGATATAGATATAGATATAGATATAGATATAGATATAGATATAGATAAGATATAGATATAGATATAGATATAGATATAGATATAGATATAGATATAGATATAGATATAGATATAGATATAGATATAGATATAGAGAGTGTAGCTGAACTCTTAAAAGGGAAATTTGTCTGGATTGAAATCAACCCGAAAGAGCATTTTGACTCCTTCTCCTCTTTGAACTTCAGTTTTCCAAACGCTTTTAGAGCGTTAGTCATATATATTCTTATGCTTATCGATTACTATAAACTTTTAAATCTCTCAACGCGCATTTCATTGGGCCTCAATCAAGTCCCCAACTCTACGAAGAACAATTAATGCACTCAATCACGCTTCAATTGCCGCGTGAATTTCACATTTCACAAGCGCATGACACTAATTTGAAAATTATTCGATTCTATGAGTGCATACGCACGCACACCACTACAGTTTTTTGATATACATATGTATGTATATTTGCCCATATATGTATAAGCATGTAGGAGTAGATATGTCGGCAGTAATAAATAGTAGAAGCCGCTGCAGGTTTTTTCAGGTGTCAACAGTCTGAATGAGGCAGCAGCCAAATTGCAAAATGTCGCCAACCAGTATTTACATGTATAAGTGTGTGTGTTTAAATGCATATGCTGAAAGCTTCTTTTTCCAGCAAGAGCAATATGCTGCAGCAAACCTTTGTATGTGTTTGTATAAATATGTACACATGCGGGTGTGCTCGCCCGTGCGTGTGTGTGTGCGTTAGCGCGACAATTCTGTGCTTAATTGCGTGCATTAAGTTTTAATGAAATTTTCATGCGCGTTTGTGGTGTCAATTAACACTAAAATTGTAAAAACCACGGCGCGCTAACATCCACCAATTCACCAACTTACATGGGTGTGCGGGTGAACGTGTCATATGTAACCGCAAAAGTATGCCAGTGCATATTTACATGCTCGTACATCAAAGATTCACTTTGACTATGAAAAATAGCGAAGAATAATAATGTGATAAACCACAAAAACAAGCGCAATTATAATATAATAGTTAATATAATGTTGCAACCACAAAAACAATTGAAAATACACATGTATTTTCAGAGAGGTGAATGCTGAACGAGTGTGAAATTTAATAGATTTTTTCATGCGAAATAGCCCATAATTTTGGGAGGAATTAAATGTTTAATTAATCTGGTCATAACATTAAGTACTAGGTAATGCAAATGAAGGTGTGGGCTCCAATAATTAATATCGGTGTGCCTTGAAAGTTGCTGTGGAATATATTAACGGAGTATAATAATATTAATTTGAAAAAGTCCGGCTCATTGTTCGAAAAGTTTTATTGGCAGCATTTAAGAGAGCCATATAACTTTCAAAAACTACGAAATCTATCAGACAACCCACCCTAGTAATTGTGCGAGAGGAGGCACTGCTGTTATTGTTAAAAACAACATTAAACATTATGAGGATAGAAAAATCAGTACCACAAATATTACGTTAAAAGCAATGAACCAACCCTTATCAATTACGGAAATATATTGCCCGCCGAGATACAAAATCCTCGTTGAAGAAAATAAAGAACTTCTCAATATGCACAAACACACATTTATTATGGGAGGAGAATTTTACGCTAAGCATGTTTACTGGGTATCGCATCTAACGACAGCTAAAGGGTGAGACTTATTCCAGGCAGCTCAAGAAACCGGGTGTGAGTTTGTATCAACCGGAACACCAACTTATTAGCCAACGAACACCTACAAAATACCAGATGTAATAGACTTTTTTATAACCAGGAAGATATCTCGAAATTTCGTAGAAATAGAATGTGTAGGTTGAAGAAGCTCTGATCACTCCCCATTGTATTTTACAGTAAGTGAAACAGTCATTAAAAGAGATCTTAGTCTGAAGCTATACAACAAAAATACAAACTGGAACAAATACTTAAGACTAAAATAAAGTATCCGAAAATCACAACAATTGAACAACTAGAGTTAGAAGTTAAACATTTAGGAAAGAAATTCAACAAGCAGCTTGGAATAATACTGCGGAGATAAAGCGGCAAATTATAATTAAGAAAAGAAAGTTACGACGAAAATGGCAACAAGCCCGCTCACCACTCGAAAAAAAGAACCTTAATAAGGCAACAGTAGGATTAAAACCAGAAATTGCTCATATTAAGAATGAGTCAGTTAATTAATATTTATCTCAACTATCCGCGGACAAAAAATATGATTACTCACTCTGGCAAAGTACAAAGTATCTAAAACGTCCAACAAGTCACGTTGCACCACTAAAAGTTGCTTCCATCACGTGGGCAAGAAGTGATTGTGATAAAGCTAATGCATTTGCAAAACACCTAGCTGAAACCTTTCATCCAAACGAGGATAGTGAAATCGCGTTCCTCAATAGTATTCAACAGGATCATGCAACAATCCCAGCAATCACCATTTGTGAACTTAAAAGTGAAATTAAAAGGCTTAAAGTTAAGAAAGCAGCTGGCTTCGACTTAATTACAGCTGAAGTTTTAAAACAGTTACCATACAAATGTTTACGGAAGCTCACCTATCTTTTCAATAGAGAAATTAGTCTGACAGATTTTTCAAGCCTTTGGAAAGTTGCCAAAGTTATTATGATTCCTAGGCCAGGAAAGGATCCTCATGTAGTCTCGTCATATAGACCAATTTCTTTACTTCCACAAATCTCAAAAGCAGTTAATCCCATCGCATCAGTTCTGTTTCAGAAATAAGCATTCAACAATAGATATGGAACGTAACCTCATCCTTAAACTTATACTGCTTGTTGTCATTGACCACTGCGTTTAAAAGCTTTAGATCACTCATAGCGCTATCTTAGAATGACGTGAAATTCAAAACTTATCGGTGCCCAACTATAAAAGTTGTCCTAAGGAAGCGAAATTGAAATATGTCGGCACTTTTCAACGTTTTCCTTTCAGCTTTTACAAGATACTACACACATGTTGAAACTGTTTTAGTGTTTTTTATCTTTTGGTGAACCGTACGAATAGACTTGATTGGTTTTAACCACAAAATTAAATATATGATGACTTCAAAGCATGGTCTCTTGATCCATATCTAAAAAATTTTAAATCACAAGGGACTGGTTTTTCTAAGTGAGATTTTTTCAAGTGAGATTCCCTCTATCCATGTTGCAGGGAGCAGTGACGAAACCTAATTTATTTCGATGTTGCCAAGGTAGCAGTTGCCGAAATATTCCGTCGAATAATGAACAGAGATATTTCCAAACGTAGATCAGGCGTTTAATAAGGTGTGGCATAAAAGCCTTTTATATTGGATTAAAAAATTCTAAATCTAGAATTGTATAAAATATTATTGTAGAAGGTTTCATATCTAATGAACGACAAATAAGGACTGGTGTACCACAGGGTAGTGCTTTAGACCCAACTCAACTTTTTTGGATGACGCAGCTTTAGTGAGCTGTAACAAATGTCACATTATAGCATCAAGAATGTTAGCGAAGCACCTAAGTTCTGTCGAAAAATGATTAGCGAACTGGCGTATAAATAAAAACAACAGAAGTGTAAGCATGTTGCCTTTTCGCTAGGACCAAAAATGTGCCCGGCAACAAAAAAGAACAATGTTTTAGTACCACAAGCGAATTAAGTAACTTATCTTAGTATTCACCTATGTAGATAGAAGATTTACGTGGAGGAAGCATACATCAAGTTAAATAACTTGCACAAAGATAAGAGCTGCAAATTTAAATTGGCTTTTAAATAAACACCCTAAACTTAGCCTAGACAGCAAAGTGCTTTTTTATAATGCGGCCGTAAAGCCGATTTGGATGTATGGCATTCAACTGTGAAGTACGAGCTGTGCAACTAATATTGATATATTATAATACAGGGGTTCCAATCGAATATGCTTAAAGCATTCATGGTGAATACATACATTGTACATGCGTAATGAAAGTAGCCATAAAGATCTTGTTATTATTATGGTAAGGAAATAAGTAGAGGACAGCAGAATGAAATACATACATACATATATATCTAAACTTCGAGATCATCCAATCCGATTAGCAAACCTACCTACGATCAAACACGTCCTAAAAGAAGAGATATGCCTGCATACTAAAGAGCAACGTACATATCATCAAAACAGCTCTAAAACGTGCTTGAGTTTGTCTAGCTTTTAAACAGATTTAAGGTTTTACAACTTATTGTTAGAGTTTAGAAAAAAAAAACACAAATAATAAATAAAGAAACATTGAAAAAAAGTAGGGCGACAATTTCTCTCTGAACGTGGATAACGATTCTTCATCAGATTCTTTTGAGACTGATAAATAAAATTACATGCAACTCCTCAATGCTAATGAGGTCTCATGAAGTGGGAATTTGCATATAGTATCCTATTTGTTCATATATTTAAATGTACTAGAAATTGGAAGCGTCAAACTCTCCAGTGGGGGAATATTTTCTCTGATAATGAGGCTGGATAATTATTGAAAACCACTTGACAATATTTAATTTAAGTTATGCTCTAAAACATCCTTGCAAGAATCTCCAGTCCCATGATTTTAGTTAACTGCAGTGGAGATTTAGCAAGTCCACTTATGAATATGTAGGCTTCCGTTGTAAAAATGTTACCTATCATAAAGACAAATTCAGACGCCAACTGAGTTGACTTGATTAGATATATGTAGTTTTGAGCAGTACTGCTAATTTAAGGTGTTTTGTGTTTTACGAGATTTTCGGCAGCACTAAAAAAAGGGTCCTACACTGGTGCATTGATTCCGGCTTAGTCCGAAAACAAAACCTAAAAATAAGAAATTGCAGTTAGACTAGAAGATATTCTCGGCAGATTCAAACGATAAAAAAATCAAAAACTGACAAATGACGGTATTTTAAATAAAAAAGTTGAATTTCACCACAAATTTTGGTCGTTTTTGGTCAAATCAAATTACATGTAAGTCATTGTATATAAGCGTGTCCCAAAATTACCGCCCGATTTAAATTTGCAGCCATTTTTGTAGTAAAGCGTGACAACTCTAAAAACAACAAGTGAGAAATGGCTCAGTTTGGGTGCAACTGAACATTTTATACTTGCAAGAATCAAAACCAGGAAAATACAATAAGGTGTAAAACAACAATCGGAGGATCTTAATCCAAGCAATTTTATAAAAATAACGTATCATAAAACAAGAAAAAACGTTAACTTTGGTTGCACCGAAGCTAAATACCCTTCACAGGGCAATTTCTGTTAGTAACTATGTGTTCAGTTTGGAAGCTATATACTATAGTAATCCGTTCTGAACAATTTTTTTTTGAGAATATGTTGATGGCTTAAAAAATAAACCATACCAAATTTCGTGAATATATCCTGTCACAGTTTTCCATACAAGCCCTTGATTCCGATCGTTCAGTTTGTATGGCAGCTATGTGTTATAGTGATCCGATATCGGTCGTTCCGACAAATGAGCAGCTTCTTGAAGAGAAAATGACGCTTGCAAAATTTCAAAACGATATCTTAAAAACTGAGGGACTAGTTCGTATATATACAGACAGACGGACGGACAGACGGACATGGCTAAATCGACTCAGCTCGACATCCTGATCATTTATATATATACTTAATAAGGTCTCCTTCTGGGTGTTACAAACTTCGTGTCAAACTTAATATACCCTGTTCAGGGTATAAAAATTCGAAATTGAGAATATTATTGATTACGATTCACTACTTCAAATTATATTTATGATATTATTTTCAGTCACCCGTAAATTCGAAAATCTCTACAAGTAGTTTAGGTACGAGTATATAGTGGCTAAGAGAAATACCATTTTCAGAGAATGATTTTCTCTGAATTTAAATTTTATATCTCACACATTGACCAATATTTTCAATGAAAAGTCAGCTATAGGTACGAAGGTAAAAATATTCGATATTTAGGGAATGTTGAAAAGCATCTGGATTTGTATATTGGAAAGTGAAAGAATCACATGGAATTTAACATGGTGCTATATGTAAAGTAGGCGTTTCATGAATTTTCGTTCTGTTGCATAGAAATATGAGAAGAATACCTCGTACTAAATTTTGTCGAAATCAGTCTGTCGGGTTCCGAGATATGTCATTAAGCCAAATGGTGAACGGCGTATTTAATTGTTGCTTTATAGAATTAAGCTTATAGTAGTTTTTAGCAGTACTTTTATATACTGAGTGGGGGCGTTTCACATTATCGGTAGGAATTCTTATAGTATTTGGGCTAGGCGAATTTGGTTATTGCAGCTTTATTAGTTTAGGAGATTTCTACAATAAATTTATTAGAGGGCGGGGCCACGCCCACTTTTTCAAAATTTTTTGTTCATAGAATCCTTTTCCTCCTGCAATCTCCTGTGTGCGGCAATGGTCCGATTATGGCCTTCTACGAACTCATAACTTTTTTGTACTAGGGACTGCATACCAAATTTCATCAAGATTTCTCAATTTTTACTCAAATTACAGCTTTCTCGAACGGACGGATTCAGACAGACAGTTATGTGTAAATAACCCTATATCTATCTCAATTAGTTTAAGGTGATTTAACTTGAAAATTAATTATTACAATATAAGTAAAATATGAAATGATTTTAGGAAGCCTTTCAGTTCATTAGATTTAGTTATCGTTAGTAGTGTTGCCAACCATATTTAATATGTAACTGTATTATTTCCAAACAGATAACTAAATACTACTAAACTAAAGTTGAATCTAGTTTATACTTAAAAAAATTTTGGAAAGAGATATCAATCATCTCAAAATTGTAAAATGTAAGTTTTTGATGTAAACCAATAAATTTCATAAGACATAATCTTCTTCTTTACTGGCGTAGGCACCGCTTACGCGATTATAGCCGAGTCAACAACAGCGCGCCACTCGTTTCTTCTCTTTGCTACGTGGCGCCAATTGGATATTCCAAGCGAAGCCAGGTCCTTCTCCACTTGGTCCTTCCAACGGAGTGGCGGTCTTCCTCTTCCTCTGCTTCGCGCGGCGGGTATTGCGTCGAATACTTTCAGAGCGGGAGTGTTTTTGTCCATTCGGACGACATGACCTAGCCAGCGTAGCCGCTGTCTTTTAATTCCCTGAACTATGTCAATGTCGTCGTATATCTCGTACAGCTCATCGTTCCATCGAATGCGATATTCGCTGTGGCCAATGTGCAAAGGACCATAAATCTTTCGCAGAACCTTTCTCTCGAAAACTCTTAAGGTCGACTCATCGGTTGTTGTCATCGTCCAAGCCTCTGCACCGTATAGCAGGACGGGAATAATGAGCGACTTATAGAGTTTGCTTTTTGTTCGTCGAGAGAGGACTTTACTTTTCAATTGCCTACTCAGTCCGAAGTAGCACCTGTTGGCAGGAGTAATCCTGCGTTGGATTTCCAGGCTGACATTGTTGGTGGTGTTTAAGCTGGTTCCAAGATAGACGAAATTATCTACAACTTCAAAGTTATGACTGTCAACAGAGACGTGGAAGCCAAGTCGCGAGTGCGACGACTGTTTGTTTGATGACAGGAGATATTTTGTCTTGCCCTCGTTCACTGCCAGACCCATTTGCGTTGCTTCCTTGTTAAGTCTGGAGAAAGCAGAACTAACGGCGCGGGTGTTGAGGCCGATGATATCAATATCATCTACACCACACTTGCGCTCCTTTATATGCCCACTGTAGTAAATGCCACAAGGACCTACTTGTATTCGTCTTTGTCCCGTCCATCGCATTTCTTGGACGGCGGTGATGTCAGCCTTTATTTTCACGAGGACATCAACCAGCTGGGCAGCGGCACCTTCCCAATTAAGGGACTGGACATTCCAGGTGCATGCCCGCAAATCGTAGTCCTTAATTCGTTTGCCATGGTCGTCATCAAAAGGGGGGTATTTTTTTTACGTGGCTGGTCCCAACCCCAGCACACAACCCTAAGTAGGGAATATTTCGCCTTCTCACTTTAGCTTGCCTTCAAACGGGTATTCTTAGGCTACCCAAAGGATACTTGGTCAAAGACCGGAAGTCGTGAGCTGCTTGAGTCATATGTAAAAGAATCGTTTCTGGCCACTCCCAAGTGAATGGTGATCAGAGAACTTTCCTCACTTGCGTGAGGAAGACATAATAGTTATGAAAATATGTCTTTCAAACTAAAGAAGTGGTCTTCACAAGACTTTAAGGTAAGTTGAAAAAATTTTGAGCAGAGTTGCCACCTATACTAACACTTTTTAACTTGTATTGTTAAAATAAATGAAATTAGTCGCAGAGTAGTAGCTTACGTAAACTTGTTCGCAAAAGCTGTAATTTATAAAATTTGCTAAAGACTTTAAAAATCACTAATAAAATCCATATTTTTATATATATTTTAAGTTTACCGTTCAAAAAAATTTTTGAATTCGTTCATATGCTTTATTGTTTGTTTGTTGCGTTAAATTTTAGTCAATCGGAATACTCAAGCAAATATTGCATTTTATTACATAAATATGTATGTTTATTTGCATACTTTTAACGTGTTATTTCTGTAAGTTTTGCTGCTGGCATGCTATGACAGTCACTTTGTTGAATTGCAAAAATTGTCAATTATATTTTTCCGCTTGAAAACAAAGAAATAAATGGGCGCCAATGTCAGTTGACGGCGACAAGTGTTAACATACATATGTACATATGTACTGTATGTGTATAAATACGTTCAGCAATTTTGCCAATACACACACTTACTTACGCACATACATGCATATATGTACATACACAAGCATATTTTTGCATTTAAAATAAAAGAAAATTTAGCATATTTCCAAATATTTAAAGGCACATCATATATGCATATTTATGTATTAATACAAATGTATGTATATAGAAACAGTTGTTTGTCGCCTGAGCAGCTAATATGTTTTTGATAGATTTTTAATATGTGTGAAGTGTCGAAGTCAACTGACACAAGGCAGCGGCAGCAAATAAACTGCTCTTATTGTTTTCGCTCTTGTTGCTTTTTGTTGTTATTACTGTTTTACCATACGCCATTTGTGCAAATATTGAAAACATCACCAAGCTGTCATATCAAATATAAATTTTCACACCCGGCAACAATTGCACACACATGCACCTACATACAGGCACCTATAAAAGCACTCACAGACACACATTTACATACACACACAATGGGTGGCAAATGTAAAAATGCGAGACTTTCCGCCAATCCTCGTTAGCAACGTTAGCGCGTTTATGGACCAACTGTTAATGTCACTTTTTTGGAGTTTTTTATTTTGCCGCCAAATTTCCCCCTTCCTTCCGCTCATACATCAACACACAAGTTTGCTAACTTTTGCCAACGTAAGCTAATATTGCCAGTACATTTGTTCCCGTTCGTGTACGAGTATTTCGATCACAATTTGCCAAAAAGCACAGGTGTCACACGCATACAACGGTACAATTGCAAGCTCGGCAGCGATAACTGTGAAACGTGACTGCCGTTTTTTAATAAATTTCTAGAATACCAAACACTATCTAAACAACAAAAACAAAAAAGCAACAAGAAATAAATAAAAACAAAAACTAGTAGGGAAGCGCTAGGCTCGTGTGTAACCGACCATTCAATACTCTAGCAACTTGATAAGAACAAAGCTGGGAAACATGTATGTACCTGCAGGTGTTGGCACAACTTTATTTTAAAAATGTTCCGAAAGAATTTAACAACCAATATATGTATGTATATGAAGTAAAGTTGGCTGGATGTTCCAGAATCGTGAAATTTGTTACCCGATATTATCTATTTTAGACACAAATTTACATTGTTATTAGAAAATACGCTCATCGATATATGCGGCATAAAGTATCCATTTGCGACATACAGGCAAACTATTGTCAGGAAAGGACTTACTCCTACTTTTAATAACATATCTCACAGATTAACCGATGTTTTCGAAAAAATGCTCGCTCTTGGAGCTGGGTTTCACACATTTGGTATCTGAGGCTTGAAAAGTTGTAGTCAGATTTTGAAAATTTTTTGTCATAAAATGGAATTTTTTAAGCGCATTATTTGAGCAAAGTTTTATCCCGATAGGTTAATTGGTGCTTGATTTATATACTTGAAAGTGAAAGAATCAGATGAAATTTTAAATTGGTTTAGCAGCTAAGATGGTAGTCTGCTTTCGAAACGAAACATAAAAATGTCATATAAAATTTGGTCGATGTTGGTGGTTTGTCGGTTCTTTACGATATCTCAATTTTTACTAAAGCTACAGCTTAGGTTAGTTTTAGTTGATACAAACTACAGATGAGTGAATAAAACTATTATACTCTGTAGCAACATGTTGCAGGAGTCTAGCAATAAATAACAACAAACAAATTTGAGGTGTGTTGAAATTTTTTGGTGAAGTGGCGGAGAGAGGTGCTTGTGGGAAAACCTTGAAATAATTGGAAAACAAATGTAAAAAAATTAAAAAAATTTTCAAAAAAATATAGCAAAAGTGGCAACAATAAATAAAACATACTACGCTTTGAAACAAAGGTATGTATGGGTGTATGAAAGTTTGTAAATAAATGTTTGTACATAAATATTGAACAAAACACATGGTAGCGACGTATCTATTTTCCTCACAAATCCAAAATATTTTATATAAATATGATGCTATATTAGGGTGGTTTTAAAAGATTAATAAAAAAAAAATAAAATTAATTTTAATATGTTTCTATAAAAAATGGCACAAAGGCCTAAGCAGACAGTTTTCCTTTCTTTTTTTGGTATGTCTGTAAATTTATGTACAGGTCATATTAAAATAAATAAATAAAGAAAATTTTATATTTTGCAGTCGTTAATAAATGATCCTGGTGATCACACATTTCCGTTTCCTTTCTCCCGACTTTAATACAACATTCATTATAAGTGCTTTTCTCGAAACAATTAAGTAATTTGAGATAGTTTTTGAATCTTTATTTTGATCGAGAGTTTGTGTGCCAGCTATATCCCATAGCCATACAATATCACCGGTTACGAGAAATAAGCACTTCTTGTGGAGAAAAGTACGTGTGTTAAATTTCAGATCGATAACTCAAAAAGAAAACGGTTAGACTGGCTGACAGACATAGTATGTATATGTCTATATCGACACAGGTCGTCATTCTGATCTATGTTTCCTTCGGGTGTTACTAACTTCTTAGCAAAATTACTACTTTTTTCATTGCCTTAAGGACTATTTACTATATTTGGACTTAACATATCCCAAACATCAATAATATATTTGCAGAGAGGGTGGGTCTCATTATGTCAAATTCTTGTACGCTGATAGAGCGTTAGAAAGGTATAAATTTGAAAATACAAGGTGTGTTCCAAAGTAAACCGGACGTAAAAAAAAAAACAAAACAAATGGTGTTTTTGGCAAAATCAATTTATTTTATTTAAAATGGTTTCCTCCTGCTTCAATAGCATTCAGACGCTAAGCTTTTTGCGCGGTCCAAAAGCTTTTCGAACGAGTGTTTTAGCTCGTAGGCCGGTACGGCCGCCAGTATGCCGGTACAAGCCTTTTGAATGGCCTCTACGTCTGTACAACGCTTTCCTTTCATGGGCAAATGCATTTTTCCGAAAAGGAAGAAGTCACATGGTGCCATATCATAAGAATACGGGGAGTGGGTAATGGTAAAAATGTGGTTTTTGGTCAAATAATCAGTCACAAGCATCCCTCGAATGTTGGATTCTGAGCAATTTTTCGTCGTCAGTCAATTTGTGCGGAACAAATTGTGCACACACCTTTCGTAAGCCCAAATGTTTGGTCAAAATGCGATAAATCGATTTTTTGGAGATGTTAAACTCCATTTCCATGAATTTCAATGATGATTTCGGCAGATTTTTGATGAATTGCGCACAGTTTCGATAGATCACGGTGATCACGGATTTTGATTGGCCCACATGTTGATTGTCATTTATGTCCTCACAGTCACTTTGAAACGTTGAAACCACTTGTTGACTCTGTTACGGGATAGGCAATCATCGCCATAAATTTGTTTCATAAATTGTTTCGGTATGAGTTTTATCAATTTTGAAACTAAATTAAATGTTGTCTCTTTGTTCGAAGCTCATTTTCGCACCGATAGCACAAACATACTGACACTTAAAACGCAATAACTTCACTTCCAATCAATGAAATGTCATAAAATTCGCACTGGACAATCGATAAAGATAGCAGATTCTAACGCATGTAGATGACGCCACCAGGGGGCGCTAGATTCAAAAAGTCCTGTTTACTTTGAAATCCACGTTGTATATCCAAATTCAATATATTCTCAAAAATTTAAATAACAACTTCAATACTTTTGCTAGTGTGACAAAACTATTACTATTTTTGCCATAATGGAAACCGCTCTTAATACAAAAACCGGGAATATGAACAGTATTCCCGCTGGGGATGCATAATTCAGCTGTGGAACTATAAGGGAGGCGGCTTTTTTCGCCGACCTACTTTATATTATTTATTTATTTTGTTTATTTTTGGAATAAAATAATAAAACTGGGAAAATAAAAATATAAATTCTTTTGTTTTTCCAATTGCAAAACGTTTAAACTTCTTACCTCAAGAATGAGTCCACTTAAGATAATGACAATTCAATACAAGAGCATAGGTAAAAGCCCAGATTACTCGCCTCGTAAGTTATTGACAGTTAATAAGTTCTGGTTGACAGCTCCTCATGTATTGTGGTATCGACATATATTCATATATCTCATATAAAACTATACGCACTCTGTTTAGAACCACCCAAACATGCCCTTATGCAGCAGGTGTGTTGCAGCATATAAATTTTACACTTTTAACATACATATGTACAAAGATACACACATACATACGTACATAATGTATATTCACTGCTATAAACACTGCGTACCCGCATTGAATTTTCGCTATTGTTTTGATATCCTTCTGTTATTGGGTTTATTTTATTTGCGATTCAGTCCATGAAACAGAAAACAAACAATCACATACACTCTCGTATACTGTTGTTCACATAGTACATATCTACACAGAAGGGAGCGCACGAACAGGAATTGAGTTATTAAATTTGAATGTTTTCCATCGAAGGCATACATTATAAGCATACAAATAAATATTCATATGCAGAAATTCATGTGTGTGTGCGTTCAACTGATATATAAGCTGCACAATACTCTCAATATTTGGCACAACAATATTGGAAAGGAAATTAATTCGTCAGATAAAAGTTTATTTGCGTAGAAACGGAAGAACGGAGATGATTTTAGTGATTTTTATTTTAGAACTCTTTTATTCCTTTATTAGATTCAAGCGTTTTTAATTGCTGTTACTGACATGTAGAATTTTTGTGATGTTTAAATTAAAAATAAATTGCTGCTCTTTCGAGGAAATTGGTTAGAGAAGTTTCAAAAATAGTTGCAGGTAAAGTTTCATTTATGAGATATGAAATTCAACACATTTTTCATGGAGTAAAACGCAGATTACATAAAAAGTTCTTAGAAATATTTGGATGTTGTAATAATATGAAAAATGATCCAACCCGAGTTCCAAGTAAGAAGACTACCGATATTGACATGTGATATTTTTAAGGCAAAAGAAAATAGTTATAAACGTTCTTACCTACATCAAATTTTCAGGATTTAATGTAGATATGTTCAAAGCTGGTTTATAAATGGCTACTTGGAATAAGTATGCAATAATGATGCCAATTTGTGACATAACAAGAGACTACATTTGCAGCCAAAAATTAACTAGTGTCTTGCGTTGATTTGGTTGTAATTATAGGAAATAATACGTATGTACATATATAAAAATTATTTTTGAAATTGCTGCCGACATGACAATACTTAGTTAACTAAGTACAACAGGTAGGCCGAAAAGTTCATATCGTTTTGAAGAAAAACATTTCTTAGTTTTAAAAATTTGATTTGATTATTCAATAAAGTTTTCACTCAAAGTATTACACCAATTATAGCAATCATTTCAATACTCTAAATTCGTTTTTATTTCGAAATAGGTCTCAATTTTGAGGGCTACCTGTATTTTGTCGTAAGTTTCGGACAAGTACTCATTACATTGAGCCCCTAAAGTCTGTGGAGCAATATTGTTTTAGCTCTAGTATGCATTTTGTGATAATTAAATAAAAATTACTTATAATTGGTTCCGGTCCCAGAGCATGCATTTACTATGTTTCCGATAAAAATTGCATCTTCGTTTGTTTAAAAAAAAATTAGCTTCATCAATTGTAAGTTTTGTCTTTTATCGATTACTAATAAATACAAAAACTTTAAAGGGAAGAAAATTTAAAGTTAGATAAAATTTCATGGATTGTCTGAAAGAGTTTTCAAGGTACATATGTAACGGGTTTTTCAATGGGGATGCTACAAAAGTAAACCGATAGGGACAGCAAACCAGGCCACATTTTTGCCCTTTCTTTTGACATTTCTCTTCAGTAAGGTTCGCCATTTCATCATGGAAAGATATATGATCCAACAAATCGCGATATTTGTAATTAACTACAGAAATTCAAAGTCAGTGGCCTTAACTTTAAGAGCGCTACGTGCAATTTATGGTCGTCATAATCATCCTGTCAGATCAACAATTGAGCGTCTAGAAAAAAATTTGAATCCGCAGGCACAGTACAAAATGTTCCGTGCCATTGAGACAAAGAAATTCCCGCAGTATCGAAAATATTGCTGCCTTCAGCGTATAAATCTCACACGTTGTTCTTAAGCGTAGGGCATCTCTGTGACGCCGTTGTGGCAACTTTTGCGTAAAGATCTTGGTTTATTTCCTTAAAAAATCAAATTGACGCAAGAACTGAAGCCGCTTGACCACCAGAATCGTCGCTTGTTCGTAAAATGTTTTGAACAACAACTTGAAAATGATCCGGATTTGCAACGATCATCTTTAGCGATGATTCTCATTTCAGGCTTAATGGCTTCAAAATATGCAAAAAACAAAAAATATGTAAAAAACAGCAATACACATGTACTCCATGAGTCACCAAAAAGTCGCAAAAATTACGGTTTGGTGCGGTTTATGGGCCGGCGGCGCCATTGGGCCATACTTCTTCTATGATGATCAAGACCGGTACCTTACTATGAATAGGAATCGCTATCGCTCAGTGATAACCGAATATTTTTGGGCCCAATAGGATAACACGGACTTGTACCATATGTGGTTCAAACAGGACGGTGCCAAAAGTCGCACAGCGAATGCCACAATCGATTTATTGAAAACTAAGTTTGGTGAGAGTGTTATCTCACGAAATTGCCCAGTCAATTGGCCACTTGGGTCGTGCGATTTGATGCCGTTAGACTATTTTATGTTACATCAAGCTTATGGTCTATGCCAACAAGTCAGCGACGATTGATGAACTTCGTACGAATATTGAACGTGAAATTGCAGCAGTATTGGCCGATTTGCGCTGGAAAACCGTCGTAAGTTGGGTTAGCTTCTGCACTTCTGCAAGCGTGCCAGTGGTGGCATCAAATGTACTTTCATAGGAATAAAAAAGTTTCAATGATTTCTTAAACCGTTTTTGTTTATTAAAAAAAAAAAAAAATTGTATATATGTTTAAGTAAACAAAACCTCATGAAACTGCGCTTTAGTACAATAAAAGCTCTTTATTCGCGGGGTATATGTTCCATAAATATGCCGCGAATACAGAAACCATGAATAGGGATGGTAATTTATATGAGATTATAGGGGATATGTTCCTAGGTGACAAAAAAAAAAACAAAAATGTATATAAAAAAATTATTTAATTGAAGTTTTTGAACATTTTAATTAATTATCTTAAGTCTTAGGCAATGGTTTGAAGAGTTTTGTAATTCTTTCTTGCTTAGCAGTTTTCAAAAGCTCCTTCAATTTAGACTGATACACAGCAGTTTGTCTCTTAAAAATTAAACTTCGTTTCATAGACGGATCAATGTTTATAAAGAAATCGCAGAGCTCATTTGCCATTCTTAAACGTTCACTAAGATTTTTCAAATTGAATGTCACGTTTCCAGTGCTTGTTGAAGCCTCTTCTTTAATAGGTTGTGAATTTAACATTTCCTCCAACTCGGTTTCAGTCAAATCTTCATCTTGCGATTCAAGCAATTCCTGAATGTCACTTGATTCTATCTGTTCGATTTCGGCTATGTTTGCAGTGAAAATTTGAGCTTGCACAGATTCTTCGTCATTTTCTGCAGTCAGAGAAGGCCACAGTTTTTTCCAGCATGACTTCAATGTGTGTGGCTTCAGTTCTTCCATTGATTTTTTATGTCAAATTTCTTCCAGCATTCCATAACATTCATATCAGGATTACATTCCATATTATCCAATATGATATTGAAGGTTCGTCAAACGTAATAGAGCTTAAAGGCCTGGATTATTCCTTGGTCCATAGGTTGAAGCAAAGCCGTCGTGTTGGGAGTTAAAAATGTCACTTTTATATTTGGATGCATAGTTTCAAGTTCGCCAGGATGACCTGGTGCATTGTACGAAACTAGAAGCGCTTTAAAGTCTAAATTCTGTGTTTTTAAATAAGTTTCAACTTCAGAAACAAAATAATTCCGGAACCAGTCACAAAAAATAGCGCTTGTAACCCACGCTTTCTTATTAGCACTCAAAAACACTGGCAGGTTGTCTTTGTTTTGATTTTTTTAAAGCCCGAGGATTAAACGATCTGTAAAGCATGAGTGGCTTAATGACACAACCTCCAGATACATTGGAATATAGCAGCAGTGTTACTCTATCCTTTCCTGCCTTAAGTCCAGGAGCAGACTTTTCGCTTTTAGAAATGAATGTTTTGTTTGTCATTCTCTTCCAAAACAGTGCAGTTTCGCCTGCAAGGCAATTTAATGATTGGAATACCGGTAATATACTTGTATGTGCAATATAGTAGGCCTGGGCGTTAGACATCGAATACGGCATAAAACTTCTGTTTCATTCTTGACATCCTCTCTTTATGTAAGTTTCGCCATGATATTGCCTAAAAACGGAAGAAATCTACAACAGCAATATACAGCTTGTTCTAAACAGCTTAAGGAATTTCAAGACAACTCTTCTCAAATCAGAGGTATGCTCAAATACCTGTTATTTTAATACCTGTAAAGGAAGGACAATCATTTACAAATACAACATACAATCATATACAAAGTATAGATTGGTTACGTGGTTGAGGAATGTTCGTTGCAACGAGAGAGAGAGAGAGTGTAATTGTTCCGAAAATTATATTGTAAGATTAGGTATACGGACCAAAGTTTATACAGCGCTTGGAAGGAATAAATCACACAAAATTTCGTGCGGTGTCGAACACATAAATGTATGGTTGTGTTCTGTTTCACCATATTAGGAGTACAATACCTTATAACTTATTTATTGCATATATCCATATCTGACATTGAAAAGACAACAATAATCCAATGGTCGGCATTAATATTTGTAACTAAAGCAGAGAGTTCAGCGCATAATACATAACCTCAAATGGCGGTTAAATTGAATAATGTCCATTATTAAATACGTTTGACGGTTGCGCGGATATCATTGCTGGGAAAAATATTTTTTGTATGCATATAAAATGTAGTAAAATAAACATATAATTTTCCACAAATAATTTTTCTACAATTTACCTGCGGCGTAAACGGCAAAAAGTGTTTAAAAACAAAAATGCAACTTTGCGCAGCAGCCACAAAATATTGCCACAGGTCAAAAGGTTTACCATAATATGGCATATGCATACGAGTAAATAAAGACATAATATATACATATATAAATTTAATAATGATAGAAAATATCATCGAGAATTTTAATTTACCTTGTTGAATTTGCAGAACAAATGGTAAAAGTTGACAAAAACGTTTACGAGCTAGCTGCGGGCTATGTAATAATGTGTTTGGCCCTCGTTGATTTCGTTATAGTGTTGTGAAACAGCGAAAATTGTGGTTGTGAAAATATCAACATAAATTGCGGTGAATAAAGTAAAACAATTATGAAATTAGAAGGATAGTGTGCTTTTGTTGCTGATCTATTGAAGCATATACTGAGCAATGAATAGGGTGAAAGATCGGTCGTCAACTGGTTCACGATGTCTGATATAGAACCGCAACGTCACTTCAAGTGGAAGAATGACAAGTTTCCGGAGTTTATTAGAATGAAGTTCCAAAAGCCTAACCAGTTTTAGTTGCGAAGACGAGGTAGCCGTGCAGTTAGAACAGAAATATTTCGATTTTTCGGCAATTAAACCGGTATGACTTTGTAAACGACAATGTCTTGAAAACATGCTCTACAGCGGCTCGTATACATCTTTTGGCTTTGTATTTTTATTGATAAAAATGTTTAATCGACATCGACCTGAAGTTCATCGATTTAATGGCTTTCTTTTTCTTTTTCGTTTGCGTAGTTGAGCCTGCAGTGGTCGGTAGCTTTGTGAAAAAAAGTGGCGACACGAAATTTCGATTTTATCATTCTGCTAGCCGTGAAGAAATTCAAAGATCTCTTATTTTTCCTTAACGGGCTATACCAGTATGACACTTTAAAACAAAAACAAAAAAAAAATATTTTTATTGTTGAAAAAAAAAAAAAAAAATTATTTGCTTTTTGATAGCTTATATTTGGATGACAGCGTTCTAAAGAGCGACCACTCGGAGGTGCAAACATACATAAGTGAAACTTTAAAAGCGTTTTTCTCGAAACGACATTTTTCAAAATTTGCTATACAATGACCTACGATCTTTTTGATTGGTGGAAAATTGTCAATTTGGCATTAAAAAACGACCATTATTTACCTAAAAAACGTTTTTTTTTTAATTAAGCCATTTTGTTAATTTTTGATATTTGATCGTAAAAAATTGTATAGGAAATATCTTTAAGTTTAATAAAATTTGAAATTTTTTTTGTTTCAGTTACTCATTTGGCCGGAATCATGCCAGTAGTTGGGACACTTTTTTTTGGCACCTCCGAGGACAGTCCATAATATACCTTATTTCTTTCAAAGATGTTCAAAATACTTAACAGCGTACTTTCTGTTAAAAAATTCACCAAAATTGTCTAATTTTTCATATGGCACACTGGTATAGCCCCATAAATGAAAATAACGGCGCTTCTAGAAGTCATTGAGAATAACATAGGTTTTGAGAATAATTCCTATTTATCAATCCTTATTTTGATAAATATCCATTTCTGTTGCGGTTACGCAGAGTCGTCTGTAAGAAAAAAGGGTATTTGCATAACAGGCGTCATCCTTTAAAACTGGACATATAAATAATTATCCAAAACCGTAATAACACAGGTCCACAAAAAAAAAATCGATGAAAGTTTCCTTTGACCAAACATGATGTATCATATGTATTTTGGGCCGTTGAAACCGAATCTGAAGTCCGTTTTTCTCCATCACGTCAGGATTTTTCCTAACCTCAAAATACATGACGGATTTTACTTGACTGGAAAAAATTTAAAAAAAGTAACGGATTTAGCTTAATTTTTGGATAGAGGTGTTTTGAGGGGTCCCTGATTACGAAATGAAAGACAAATTTTCAAAATAAAAAATGGCGGATTCAATATGGCCGACAAAATTTTCAAAAAATTCTTGAATTTTCAAAAAATTCTTCAATTCCTCTTGCCTCTCACTACTCTTAAAGGGGGATTGACTAGGTGCTTCGTGGAGCATTGGTCAACAAAAAGGCTGATTCGTTTGTATTAATTTATTTAATAGTAGCGCGTGTTTTTAGTTTCAAATGATCTTCGTAGTGCTTTTCTTTTATGTGGATTTGAAGTCTCTCTTTTTAGTGACCAACAGTAGTCTGCTAACATGTGGTCATTCCATACCCCCTGACATCTCTTTTCCATCTCTTGTAAATCCTGGTGGAATTCTCGCCCTGCTCTTCACTAAAGTAACCCAAATTTTCAGGAAAATATTCGACGTGTGAATGAAGAAAGTGCAGTTTTAGATTTAATAGGCATCCCAATTTTTCATAATTCTTTAACATTTTCTTGACAATATTTGCGTAATTAGGATCTTTTGTGTTCCCCAAAAATTTTTGTGTTACTTCTCTGAAACTTTGCCAGGCTTCTTTTTCCACCGTAGTCATTCTTTTTTCAAATTCAGTATCCTTCAAAAGCTCTCTTATCTGTGGACCATTCAAAACGCCTTCTTTTATTTTTGCTTTTTTTGCTTTGGGAAGCTTTTCGAAAAGGTGCGCTTTGCTTTGCGCATTTCTTATTGCTTTAATAAATTGTTTTACAGGACCCAGTTTTACATGGAGTGGTGGTACTAAGACTTTACGTCTTGGAATTAGACTCTTCTTTATAACATTTTTAGAGCCTGGAATTAATTTTTTCCTTAATGGCCAATCCTTTTGGACACAATGCTTATCACGCGCTCGACTGTTCCACTCACATAAAAAGCATGAGTATTTTGTAAAACCGCTTTGTTGACCCAGTAAAATTGTTATTATCTTCAAATCACCGCACAATTGCCACAGATGTTTATTATATTGTAGTTTTTCTAGTAAAAAATGGAGGTTGTAGTATTGCTCAATTAATACTACAGAATGAGCAACTGGTAACGAAGCATACTGGTTAGCATTGTGCAGCTAGACTGCTTTTAAACTTCGTGTCGAAGAGTCAATAAATAGGCGCCAGTCGCTAGCTTCATATGGAATATCATATTCGCTTATTAGTCCTTCAATATCGCTGCAGTATACTAAATCATCAATGTTTGTGAAATACTTCCTGAATTCAATGTCTCGATTGCGATAGTAACTTACATGAGTTCCTGGAGCTAGGCAATATTTTCTTTCCATCTTGGCGCTATTAGCTCAGAAATGCCTTTCGAAAGTCCTGCGTCTCGGACCAGGTCATTTAACTCTGCCTGAGTGAAACTTTTAGAATTTTTATCAGTCTCCGCATCTAATTCTTCTGAGGCATCTTCATCCAGATCTATATCCTCAGTGTTAGCAGAAATTAGGTCTTCGCTAATAGAAATATTGCTTTCATCATTCTGTTCAGAAGAAAGAAGGATGGGTGGAGTCACAGAATTGACAGAAGGATAAGAGATGGCAGATTTTGTTTTGGAGTGATTTATTGGTCTGCGCCAGATTATTGGAGAAGCAAACGTTTATTTCTTGCGTTTCTTCAGTTGCAATGAACATCTCAGGCATATCTCTTTTGGAGTCCAATCACAGACGATGCCACTAGTTTCTATGCCGAAAACTTTCATATAGCTAACGGGTGATTTTTTTGAGGTTAGGATTTTCATGCAGTAGTATTTGACAGATCACGTGGGATGTCAGACATGGTGTCAAAGAGAAAGATGCTCAGTATGCTTTGACATTTCATCATGAATAGACTTACTAACGAGCAACGCTTGCAAATCATTGAATTTTATTACCAAAATCAGTGTTCGGTTCGAAATGTGTTTCGCGTCCGTGTCCGATGAGCGATGAGGCTCATTTCTGGTTGAATGGCTACGTAAATAAGCAAAATTGCCGCATTTGGGGTGAAGAGCAACCAGAAGCCGTTCAAGAACTGCCCATGCATCCCGAAAAATGCACTGTTTGGTGTGGTTTGTACGCTGGTGGAATCATTGGACCGTATTTTTTCAAAGATGCTGTTGGACGCAACGTTACGGTGAATGGCGATCGCTATCGTTCGATGCTAACAAACTTTTTGTTGCCAAAAATGGAAGAACTGAACTTGGTTGACATGTGGTTTCAACAAGATGGCGCTACATGCCACACAGCTCGCGATTCTATGGCCATTTTGAGGGAAAACTTCGGACAACAATTCATCTCAAGAAATGGACCCGTAAGTTGGCCACCAAGATCATGCGATTTAACGCCTTTAGACTATTTTTTGTGGGGCTACGTCAAGTCTAAAGTCTACAGAAATAAGCCAGCAACTATTCCAGCTTTGGAAGACAACATTTCCGAAGAAATTCGGGCTATTCCGGCCGAAATGCTCGAAAAAGTTGCCCAAAATTGGACTTTCCGAATGGACCACCTAAGACGCAGCCGCGGTCAACATTTAAATGAAATTATCTTCAAAAAGTAAATGTCATGAACCAATCTAACGTTTCAAATAAAGAACCGATGAGATTTTGCAAATTTTATGCGTTTTTTTTTTTAAAAAAGTTATCAAGCTCTTAAAAAATCACCCGTTAGATTTTAGTGTATTTGTAAATTTTTTTCGGATCTTTCTTATAACGTATTCTCCACAAACGACACAGAAATTGTCTTGTAGCATTATACTCATCAAATACCAAGTCACCCACCAATGTAGAGCTGCGGTTGCTTGATGACGACGCCCGCTTTCTTACCCTGTCCAGCCGCCGATACTGGGGCTCCGACTCCCTGCATCGTATTTTTTTTTTTGTGTGCCTACCATGACGGTCTAAAATGGGAGTAGGGTCACGTACACGTACAACTAAATCCATTGCAGACTCATCTTAAGGAGCGTGATCCAGGGTCTCTGCCGGATCACGGAACTCCGTTGCCCGCCGTCACCACGTGCAGGTGCCCTGAATGGAAGCACTCGATATAATTTGTGGGCAGCGGCCCTAAAAACTTCTAGATATATACTAAGTTTTGTGAACATTAAAGAAATTTTTATACATCCGACAGCCAAATTGGATTTTATATTTTGTATTTTGAAAATCGGACTTTATATAAGTGATCAGCGACCCTAAAAACCCTTCTGTACAAAGTTTTATGATAATTCAAGAATTTTTTTTTCTGACCGCCATTTTGTATTTTGAAAATTTACCTTTAATACGGAAATCAGTGACCTCGAAAATACCTTGATACAAAATTTTATAAAAATTTAAGAATTTCTTAAAAATTGAAGAATTTTTTGAAAATTCTATATTTTTTTTTTGAAAATTTTGGCGGCCATATTGGATCCGCCATTTTGTGTTTTGAAAATTTGTCTTTCATTTCGTAATCACGGACCCCTCAACACCCCTCTATCCAAAAATTAAGCTAAATCCGTTTTTTAAAATTTTTTCTGTCAAGTAAAATCCGACAGGTATTTTGAAGTTAGGAAAAAATCCTGACGTGATGGAGCAAAACGGACTTCAGATTCGGTTTCAGCGGCCCAAAATACATATAATACACCACGTTTGGTCAAAGGAACCTTTCATCGATTTTTTTTGTGGACCTGTGTAATTGCTAATTCAAAGGAGCTTGAAGCTAATTAGGCAGTTGATGCTATAATGGCAGAAAGCACAAGAATGGCTAAAACAACAATATTAAAATATATTGCTTTAAAAATCTTTTTGAAAATGTCCTGAATAATTTTTGTGTATAATATTATTCATGACAATCAGCGTTTTTCTCAAAATAGGGTTATCCTAGGCATTAGACATGGATACACAGATCTTTGAATTTTCTCAGTTATTAACAATCAGAATTAATTTGTAGGCAAATGGTTGACTAAGTTTCGTAGAAAAAGCTCCGAAAGCTCTTATATGTTTCATGTATTGAAATACTCTCAAAATGATGTAGTTTTATCGCTATTTTAATAGTATATACATTATTATAATATTGCCGAAGTTTAGGCACTATATTAAGCTTCAGTGAATTTTCCTTACCTCATTTATACTCTATTAATATCTACGTTAGGTGATTTGTTCCCTTAAAATCTAATTATCGCAACGAAAGAGAGCATGCAATGCATTAATTTTGCTTAACCAAATTGTTTTTGGCAACATTGCAATTCTCAAAATTTAACCCACATCTTTTATTGAAACCAGCATAGTGCACTAAAGTCATTCACGCCGAAATGTATGCTACGCTCAAGCCACACACGCATATGCAACAAACGACTGTGTGTTTATTACGTATGTTTGCAAGTGTGTGTCCGTGCGTTCTTATTACCTATAAATGTGTGCGTAATTATAGCTGGTAAACATTTGCATTAAAAATTCGGTCACAAGTGCCATTTGCATTGCAGCGCCTCCTCCCACACACATGCCCACATGTATAGCATATATGTGGTACATATGTGTAAAGGTATGTAGGAGTTCACGCCATGTTTGCTCATCATACGTTCGTTGGCTCGTTTTGTGGCACAGCCATTTTCATTTCAGTTCAATTTATGGGCAAAACTTTATGCGCAATGCACTTAACTTGATGTATTGCCAACAACGGCACCGAGCCGCATATGCATTCGACCAACATAAAAATAGGTACACACACACATGCCCATACATATATAGATTGCTGGTATTTGTGTGGCATGGATAGGCGCATATTTAAGTCCTCACATATACATAGGTAGACATAAATATGCGCCGCAAACTCTCCAATGTTGAAAAATAATGATTTTGCAAAGGAATTAAAAAAGCGACTTCCATGCCTAATATCGGTAAACTGCCCTGCATACTTTCATACATACATACATACGTACACACATATTCAAACAAACCTTCTACATACTCTATATACCCATACATACACTCCTTTTTCCAGCAATCATGCCACATTCACGCCAGTAGACCTTCAGTCCAGCCTGAACGCCTGTATGTATGCAGCAGTCTGTGGCATGCATTCGTATTGCTGCAGCAAATGCGTGTCTACAAATAATTGCACAACTACACCCGCTCTTTACCGTTACACTTAAATGATAGTTACTTTCGGTAGCTGCGGCCAGCACAACTGGTGGACGGCTGTTAGTAGTTCGACCCAATTTCCATTGGCAAGCATCGAAATATTCACAAAGTCCAAAAAAATATATATTCGAGTGCATGCTAGGCTTTATTTGTTGTTGTTGTTATGCTAACAGAAAAATTGCTGGCGAAATTGTGTGATTTTTATTGACTACCTGCAGCTGGTATACCAAGTGCTGAGTTGGAGTCTCAACGGCAAGTCAGCTGCTCACAGTTTCATGTGCCGGTTATGACCTCAGTAGGAAAAGTGAATCTTTTGATAGAGGTAGGTTTGGTTTGAAGCTCACAAAGGCTCAGTAGCTAAATTTTCGATATTATAATTTCATTTATGTTTCTCTAATTTCTTGACCTTTATATGAGCTCAGAGTATTAATCACAAGTTTGTAGTACAATTAGTTGGTTGGAGTTTTTTGATTTTTCCACAGATATATAAAAGTCCAGACGTTTCTATATCCCGCAAGAAGATGTGCATAATAAACTCAAGTCCGTTGGAAAAGTGGCCATGTTCTTGAGTTATTTCATGTCTAATATATACAATACTTATAGTATTTATATACAAATATAGTGTCGACACTACATAATATTTATAAAATCATTTTTTTCTTGCGATTTTTATACGCTCGCAACATGCTGCAGCAAAGAATATAATAGTTTGGTTCACCTAACTGTTGCTTATACTCATATCACGGAAAACTAATCGAAAAAGTTATGGGGTTCTATATACATACTATATATTGTGACAAACAAGTATCAGTAGATTGTAAATGAAACGAAAATTATTTAATTATTCATCAACATTTACTTTGTCGCCTTCAAAGTAATCTCCACCAGATGCAATATACTTATGACAAAAATTTGACCAGCCTTAGAAACATTTTTTATAAGCAAATTTTAGGATAGCCAGCTACTTTAGCGAATTTTGTTTTATCTTTTCGATCGACTGGAATGGCACTTTCAGTTTGGGGAAAAAGTAAAAAATCACACGCCGCCAAGTCTGGCGACTACGGTGGCTGATCGATGGTATTCATTGCGTACTTTTTTTTCGAGCAAGAACTCGTTTTATGCCCAAAATATTTAACAATAGCATCTGAAAGGACCTTGAAAAGATGTCGGACTCTCTTGCCATCTCTCCACCACTTTTTTGATGGTTTTCAAGCATCATATCCCTCACCTTTTGATATTTTCATCAGTTGAAGAGGTCGAAAAGCGTCCAGAATAAGGCATGTCTTCAATGATCTCTCGATCGTCTTTGACGGCTTTGTGTCAATTGTAGACTTGCATTTTTACAAAACGGAATTACTGTAAGCCTTCTCCAACATTCGCAACGATTCCGCACACGAAATACGAAATTTGAGAACAACTACGGTGTACCGACGTAAACAGCTGATGTAAACAAACTGGTTGACAGGATCGCGCTCATATTGAAGAAAACCCATACTCGTAATAACTAAAGACAGTTCTTTCACTTTGCAAAATACATTTTTTTGAAATATCATTTACACGAAGAATTTAATTACAATTTTCAGGTGCTTTTTTGTCCCAATCTATATTAATGCCTAGAATGACGAAATGAGTTAAGCTCTGAATCACAGTTTGTCTGAACATTCATTCCTCCGTGTGATCAATAGTTTGTGTGAAAATTGAGATATCTTGATGAAACTTGGTACGAAAGTTCTTTAGCACACAAGGATAGTTGCTACGTATTGCTCGTATTGCAATAAGATGCGTAAAATACTGTTCCTTGATCCACCGCATTACATTATGTGATATAGGACCATTTGCGGTTTAAAAACTTTTTAAAAATTGGCGTGGCCCGCCCTCTAAGAAGTCTAATGTATATAATGTATATCCTAAACGACTTAAACCAAGTCAACCAAATTTTCTCAAAAGAAATGTTCATTGTGCCCTCCGACATTGTAGAAATGAATGAAATCGAGAAACAATCCCGCCCACTCCCCGTATAACAGTTTCGTTAAAAGCTAACAAAAGTGTGACAAATCAATAAATAAATTCGTTAGATACCATAAATTTTACAATCGAGTTGATACGATTAGATATTATAATAACCGGTGTCAAAATTTGGCGACGAG
>CM050323.1:97216221-97303627 GCA_027475135.1 Bactrocera correcta | reverse complement strand
GATGATGGAGGCTGGATCTTGCTAATATTGGGTTGGTAAAAACGAAAATGAGAGTAAAAGTTTCCTATCGCGTAGGTTTTTTTGGGTTTTAGTCACGATTCGTAGCGGTCAAATCACCACCAAAACCTACTACAAAAATTTGGGGAATGTAATAGACTAATACAAAAACTAAAAAAAGGTCTTATAGCTTGCTTTGTAAATATTATCTAGCTTAGTCTAAATTTGTCAGTATCCATTAAGTTTAGGGTTTAAAAGGTCTTCTGTTTTGTGATTAAGATAAATAATCATTAGAAATTCTCTTAAAAAAGTTTCCCAAGTAAATGCGGCACTAAGAGTCGAAAAAGCGGCAGTTAGAGTCGGAAAACAATATTCTACAAACATACATATTTGACGAGAGGTGAACCAACCAATTTTTTTTAGAAAAAGATATAAAGTTTTACGATCTCTTAATGCAGCAATCTTACAACCAATGAAAATTAAGAAAGAAAAATTTAGTGAAAAATACTCCCTGCGCGAAGATGTGTACTATCAGCATCGCTGCCACAATAGGAGAAGACAAAGAACTCTTAATCTTTCCTCTTAATCTTCATCCTCATACATATACATATGTAAGTAAGCTTATGTATTATGTACGCCAGTATGTAGTAATGGGCTATAGCATTTTGGAAATCCCATACACTTATTTCATTACAGGAGCACTACTATCAGGAAACGAAGCCACTGAGAGTTTACATATACACACATAGATATAATTGTATAAAGCTTTGTAAAGGACATTTTGTTCTTACTATATCTACTCTGTATATACATATGTATATGTATGTACACATTGTGTGCATGTAAATCGATATACGTATGTACATATATATGTATAGGCAGAGGTCAGTAACGTCGCCGTAAGTATATACATATTACATACATATATTGTTCGTATGGCTGGCAGCCGATAAGAAAGCACATTTACTAGCTTTGCACCATTGGACCCGGTGCGGTGCTTTCACTGCAACAATTATCCTGAGCAATTAAAGTTGCCTGTGTGAATTTCTTATGTCGCTGAGAGGAATCGTGTTTTACCTTTTTTGTCCTTTTTTGAGAACGGCTTTATTTGCTGGAGTAAATGTTTCGATTTTGTTATGTTTATTTTTACTTTTCTTGGTTTTCCTTTCCACTTTATTTACTTATTTTCTCTTTTGCTTCTTTTATTTAATTTCTTTC
This sequence comes from Bactrocera correcta, assembly GCA_027475135.1. Lineage (NCBI taxonomy): Eukaryota > Metazoa > Arthropoda > Insecta > Diptera > Tephritidae > Bactrocera > Bactrocera correcta. The sequence goes on along the minus strand of CM050323.1, from coordinate 97,302,412 downwards.
AGCCATTATAGTGTGTCTTTTGTTTGCTCGTTGTGTAACTTGCTGCAATTTGTTGCTCGTTTGTTGTTGTTGTGGTCAATGTCTTGCCAAAAATGTCCTCTAACTAAACTGTTTACTATACATATGATTCATGCATTCCCATTATTATAGATTTCTCCTGTATTTATATTTTCCTTTCACCATTTACAGTTATATTCTATTTGTTTTGCTCTTTGTGTTTGCCTCAATTATTGTTGCTTTTGTAGCTGTTCTTATTAGCTTGTTGTTTATTTAATCGCTTGTATACTTCGGCGAGGTCTTTGTTGGGCCACGTGCCAAATATGCCTACGAATTGAAGTAAACACAATTCGCATTCAAACGAAATTGAATGGCCAAAGTTGTGCGGAAATAAATTTTTATTGGATATTATTTGATTCCAAATATTCAACATTCGTTGCTAAATCCGTGCATAATAAGAGCGGTAATAATATATGAATGTGAATAAATGAATATGAAATTAATATTGACTGTTCTCATATAGTATTAAGATAAGCATGATCCATTTCATAAGGTTGAGTCGAGAAAGAGCCTTCAGCTCAAAAGAATTCAAGCGGATACATTAAGAGTACCGTCGAATTTGAGACAGCAGATATTGAATTGAAGGAATTATTTCTTCTTCTCCGAAGGCGAGCTAAAGTAAGAAGGCGAAATATCCCCTACACAGGGTTGTGCGCAGGGTTTGGGACCAGCCACGTAAAAAACGCCCCAGATACCAACTGCCTCGGCTGGGGGACGCCCCTTTTTATGACGATCACAATAAACGAAACAAGAATTATGGTTTGAGGGCAAAGACCTGAAATTTCCGGTCCTTTACTTGGAAATGTACCGCTGCCCAGCTAGTTGATGTCTTCGTGAAAATAAAGGATGATATCACCGCCGCCAAGAAATGCGATGAACGGGACAAGGACTGAGGTGAGTAGCTCTTTGTGGCCATATTAAGAAGGGCACATTCGGTGGGAGAGAGACTCCGTCGCAGAGTACTATCATTTACTCCGGTGGATGAACGTCTTGCCACAATCCACATCAAAGCGAGGTTCTTCAATATATCGCTGATTTGCGCCTACGCCTCGACGGAAGAGAAGGACGATGTGACCAAGGATGCCTTCTATGAGCGCTTGGAACGCATCTATGAGAGCTGCCCCTTCCACGATATCAAAATTGTGCTTGGCGACTTTAACGCCAGGGTGGGCAAGGAAGGTATCTTTGGCCTCCACGACGAAACTTCCCCGCATCGCATCTGCCTGTGTGCAGCAAAAAACGCACGTCAACAAACACAAGAAAGGTTCGAAGTCGAGAAGCTGCAATTACAACAGACAACCGAACGATTTTCTACTCGGCTTGCGCTCCTGCTTTCTGAGAGCACTCGAGAGAAACAGACTGCCTACTTCGCAACGTTACGATCGAACACAACTCGTGCGGGATGGGATAGATACAGAGCGTTAAAGAGGGAAGCGAGACGCATTTGCAGACAGAAAAATAAAGAGGCCAAAATGCGTGAGTATGAAAAGTTGATTAGCTGGCCGACAGGGGTAATGCTTGAAAATTCTACGAAAAAATGCGGCGGCTTACAGAAGGTTTCAAGACCGCAGCATATGTACTCTTGTAGACCCCAAAAAGGTGATCTAGTCACCGATACCCAGAGCATATTAAAACTATGGAGGGAACACCTCTTCAGCCTTATTTATCAGTGATGCAGTGAATGCATAACGCCAGGAGAAGGCGAACCCGATTCTCTAATGGGTGTGGTCTGGTCATCAAACAAATAGTCGTCGCACTCGCGACTATGCACTCACGTCACGGTTGACCGTCATAACTTCGAAGTTGTGAATAATTTCGCCTATATTGGAACCAGCGTAAATACCACCAACGATGTCAGCCTGGAAATCGAAAGCAGGATAACTCTTGCCAACAGGTGCTACTTCGGACTATGTAGGCAATTGAGAAGTAAAGTCCTCTCTCGACAAACAAAAACAAAACTTTGTAAGTCACTCATTATTCCCGTCCTGCTATATGGTGCAGAGGCATGAACGATGACAACAACTGATGAATCGACGTTGCGAGTTTTCGAGAGAAATCTTCTACGAAAGATTTATGGTCCTTTACGTGTTGGCCATGGCGAATATCGCATTCGATAGAACGATGAGTTGTACGAGATATACGACGACATTGACATAGTTCAGCGAATTAAAAGACAGCGGCTACGCTGGCTAGGTCATGTTGTCCAGAAGGACGAAAACACTCCCGCTCTGAAAGTATTCGACGCAGTATCCGCAGGGGGAAGCAAAGGAAGAGAAAGACCTCCACTCCGTTGGAAGGACCAGGTGAAGAATGGACGAAAACACCCCAGTTCTAAAAGTATTCGACGCAGTAAGACCTCCACTCCGTTGAAAAGAACAGGTGGAGAAGGACCTGACTTCGCTTAGAATCTCCAATCGGCACCACCTTGCACGAAGAAGAAAGGACTGGCGCGCTGTTTTTAACTCGGCTATAACCGTGTAAGCGGTTCCCACGCCAGTAAAGAAGAAGAAGTAACCAATTTTGTATACATTATAATTAGATTTCAGAGTGTAGATTGCTGTAAATCAGGATCTAGTTTCAGTTCCAATTGTTGATGCGTCAAAATTTTAGCGGTTTAAAGGCTATCAACATCTGGTATAAACGATACTGACTGGCACAATCAAAAGCAACAAAAGTTTTGGTATTCCAACCATTTTTACAATTTTATTTAGATATTCAATACAAGAATATCAAATTGAGCAGAGCTCTAACATAGAGAGCAAAGAAGTTGCGAACCGAAGACTTCTATGGAAATCACCTTGGTAAATGGAAAAGAAAACCAAGATATCAAGCCCGCTTTTGCTTTAACTAGCGAGTACTTTGGGTCGAATCCCACGAAATTCCACTATTTACAAAATTCGGTAAGTACCAATCAAGGAATTTTATAATTAACTTAGAAATTATTATATAGAATATCAGTCATATTAGAATGAGTAAACGAAAAGGGGGAAGGTCTAGTCCATTCAGCTAAGGCCGGAAGGACTAGAGCTTGACCCCATTTGTGGGAACATCACCAACAGCGGGAATACTACAGAGCTACTTTGTGGTAATATTACTAGTAGACGGACCAAAAATATTCTATTTTTAGAACATATGCGTTACATAGAACTTTTAAAACAATTAGTTTAGTGCAAGCTTAGTGACTACATAAGTATCAGTGCAAGAATATGTGAATGCTGTTGTGATGACGTCACTTAAAGTCAAAAATGCTGGTCTCAATTTAGACGATCAGCTGACAGCTTCGTTAAGGTTAGCAGGTCTATCGGACGAATTTCGCCCACTCGTACTTTCCATTGAAAATACAAAGGAGAAACTCACCATCGATAGTGCATAAGTATTTTTTTGCAGGATGTAAAATGTGATAATTCAAATAAGATTGGTAAAAATATACTACAATATATTCGAAAGAAAAAAGAATCGAAAGTGAAGTCTAATTAAAAAGTTTCGATGTCATTCTTGTAAGAAAATTAGTCATTTTGCTCGTGATTGTCCTAATAAGACTAAGCAAAATTATAACAATATAAAAAATAAAAATGATCTTTTAGCATTTTACTTTCTCAGAAGATTCGTAATAAAGATGAATGGTTTGTTGATTCGGGTGCTACTTCACATATGGCAAAAATCGAGAAATGATTGTAAATGAAGTGCTGATGGAAATTAAAAACATTCTAACTGCAAATAATGAAGTAATTAAAATTAATTCAAAAGGTGACGTGCATATGTGCTTATTTGCTAATAAAATAAAATTAAAGTGTATGTGCCGTAGTTACTTACATACATACATACATATGTGCGAATTTTTTATCGGCGCGACAAATGACGAAAAATGGAAACAGAGTAGTGTTCGAAGGTGATAAATGCAAAATTTACAATAATGTGATTTTATACATCGTTTTTTATGCTCGTTTTCTGTTGATATTCCAAGATAATTTTCCGCATAAGCTGTTTGTGGTACCAATCAAGCAGAAATAAGTGTTTGTTGAATTTTTAAAATTCCAAAAAATTATCAAAAATCAGTGTTCTCGCAAAACTAAGGTGTTTAGGTCGAAAAATGACACGAAGTATGTGAATGAAAATTTTAAAAAAGTTTGTAATTCATAAGGAATAATACATCAAAAAACATCACCGTATACACCTGAGCAAAATTGCGTTGCTGAAAGACTAAATAGAAAAATTATTGAAAAAGTGAGCTGCATGTTAATTGATTCGGGTTGGCATACAATTTTTGGACAGAGGCGGTGAATACAGATTAAACAGAGTTCCTTTCGGGTTACACGCGAAAAGTCCCTATGAAATGTGGACTAGTAAAAAACCTAACTTAAAGTTTTTAAAAGTGTTTGACTGTAAAGCCATGTTGCATGTGCCAAATGAAATGCGAAAGAAACTCGATGATAAATCGGTTGAATGCATAACGATTGATTATTGTAATGCGTCCAAAGCATACCGACTGTGCAATCCGAATACGAAAAATATTGTAATTAGTCGTTATGTTGTTTTTATTGAGACGGAAAATAGAAATGTAACTGAAATAAACTATTGTTGTGAAATTCCTGATGGGTGTGAATCTTTCAACATTGACGATTCAGAAGAAATAGAGAGTAAAGAATCGCCAATGGTTGAAAACATGCCAACTGAATATATTAACAAACGCGAAAGTCAGTTAGTGATTCATCTGAATATGAAAGTACAAATGACTCTGATGAAACTAAAGTTTCGGGCAAACATATCTTAAGACGTTCGAAAAGAATCGCGACCAGGAAAGATGGCTATAATTTTTATGTAACTGACCTTGTATCTAATGGCTATGACTAGTGAAAATGCAGAGGAGTGGAGAGTGGCAGTTCAAGCTGAAATAGACTCTCCATTCGAACAAAACGTGGTGTTTAATACAATTACTTGTTGGTAAGAAAGCCATTAAATCTAGGTGGGTATTCAAAACCAAAATGATCGGTAATGGTGAGGTGATACGACGTAAGGCTAGATTAATGATCAAAGGTTATAATAAGAAAAACAGTGTTGATCATGAAGAAAGGTTTGCTGCTATAGTGCGATATACGTCATTACTTTTTTATTGGCGTTAGCTGCACGGAAAGACTTGTTATTACATCAAATGGCTGCTGTAATAACATTTCTCAATGCTGAGTTAAATGATGAAGTATGTAAGCTGTTGAAATCCTTATATGGACTGAAGCAGTCCAACCGATTGTGGAATGAGACATTTAACAATGTTCTGCTGAAGTAAGGTCTTCTACGAAGCAATGTAGACAAATGTGTAAATTACAAAGTAAACACGAACGAATAACATTCGATGCTATTTGTAACTGTTTATGTTAACGATATTCTGTTGTTTCCAAGCGACGAGAAAAGTATGAAAGCGTTAAAGGTACAACTTTCATCAGAATTTTACATAAAAGATCTTGGTGAAGTATCCTCAGTACGGTATGCGTTTTACTAGAGATACTACAAAGTGTATAAAAATAAATCAATCTCAATGTATGTCCGATATGCTGAACCGTTTCGGAATGTCTAACAGCAATGCGGTTGCGATACCAATCGACTTAAATCAACGTCTGAGTAATGAAATGTGTCCAAAAGATGCAACAGAGTAGCATCAAATATTAAAAACATCGTTGATTCCTTGTTGTTCGCCTCACTAATAACGCGACATCAGTTTTGCAGTTAATCACTGAGTCGCCTTTCTAAAAACCCAGAAAAAGCGTACTGGGTAAAAGGTAACATTGACAGCGGAATTGTATGTAGCAGAGAAGTAAATGATCTCACTGGGTACTGGGACGTAAATTGGACAAGTGATCTTGTCCGATATCCTGGTGCACACGAAGGTAGACTGTTGTTTTATCATCGACAGAGGCCGAATTCATGGCTATGACATCAGCTTTTCAGGAAGCAACTTGGTTAATACGTCTACAAACTGAATTGACATCAGTCATGATAAAAGGTATAGTACTTTATTGTGACAACAAAAGTGCCATACGAGTGGCCTTGAATGTCTCATATTCGTCTCGAACAATACACTTGGATATAACAGGTAAATTTATTCGGAAGCATTTAAAAAGCGGCAAGATTAAATTGCTCTATATTCCAACGAACGAGATGTTAGCAGACATTTTGACAAAATATGTTGCTAAAGACAATAATTTTAATATGTAAGTCACTTGGAATTTTTAAAAACTAAAATTTTTTTCTTTGCCATGATTGAAAAACCGAAACTATGTATCAAAATGTATGTATGAAATGTAAAAAGAACAAAAAGTTAATTTATAAATATTTACTATAAAAATTGTAGAAAAAAGTGTCGTTTAGGAAAAGTGTTAAAGTAAAGAAAGAGCGACCCTTTATACTAATAAATAGAACTCTTTAATATGATATGTTTATGCTGAATTAATGAATAATTATGTCCTCTCTCTTCCGGTTTGTATTTCATACAAAGCATAGTGTTTTATTACACTTTGTAAAAATATGTCACAACTCTAACAGTGCATTTCATCCTGTGGCCCTAGCTTAAAAGCAACCGGCAGAAAGACAGTCTTCACCCAACAGAATCAAAATATTTTTAATTGCTGGAAATTTGATGCCTGAAGTCGAGCATGACAATAAGTTACAAAAAGATTGCGCCACTTACCACACATCGCATCAATCAATGGATCTATGGAGACAACACTTTGGTGAGCTGATAATTTCACGTATTGGGCCGGTCCATTGGCCACCAAGATCATGTGATATCACACCGTTAGAGTTTTTATGAAGGGTTATGTAAAGTCTAAAATCTATGCGGACATTCCCGCTTCGATTCAGGAATTGGAACAAAACATCACTTCAAAAGTTGAACTCAATGGATGGACCATCTGTGACGTAGCCGCAGCCAACATGTGAAAGAGAGTAATCTTCAAAGAATAAATGCCAAAGAGTTTCTTTCGAATGATAAAAAAAACATTTCCCATTTGACGTTTGACGTTTCCGTGGTTCTTCTTTAAAAAAGTAGGGAACCTCGAAATAGATCAGATATCTCACAAATAGCCCGATATACATATATGGTATTAGTTTAATAGGAAGTTTGAAAGTCTTATATTAGGTATATGTGAGATAAGTATAGTATTGGCCCGATTTTTTCTAATTTTTCAATATCTAATACTATTAACATATAAAGTAAAATAGCCAGGATGTTCAAAAGTCCTGATATTAAATATTTGTGTTAGGATATGATGGTTTCTTCCTTTCCGTGGCGAAGGGGAAGTAACTGTTCATGATACAACAATAGCTTAGTCTCCATAGCTAAATATCAGGGGGTTGAAATCGGTCATGGAGGATGGAGTCATGTGTAGAAGTTCACGCAAGTGAGGAAAGTTCTCTGATCGCCATTCACTTGGGAGTGGCCAAAAACGATTCTTTTACATATGACCCAAGCAGCTCACGACTTCCGGTCTTTGACCAAGTATCCTATGGGTAGCCTAAGAACATCCGTTTGAAGGCGAGCTAAAGTGAGAAGGCAAAATATCCCCTACCTAGCCTTGTGCGCTGGGTTTGGGACCCGCCACGTAAAAAAAACACCCCCAATGAGAAATCAAAAAAAAAAGCTACTACACCTGCAAAATAGTACTTAGACGGTAATGAGGCCTTAAGCCAAATATAGTTATGTGGATGTTCATGGCAGTCATTAGGCTATTTTTGACGGACCACGGATTTGGTGCCCAGCACTAAAGAAACAATTTAATAATAATAGCGTTTAAGGAGCAATCTGTGCAGAGGTATTGGTGCTAATAGGTCTTGTTCGAAAGATGCACTCAATATACTGCTGCATCAGCTCACCATATACCAACGTCTTTATCCGGAAAGTAACAATATGTTGCGGTATAAGAATACAGAAATGAGGACATGGGAATAAGAAAAATTATGGACAAAAGGCCAACCTGAACCAGCTAAACAGCACTGCTGGTCTCGTCGACGCCACTTATTAACCCCGTTGCTAAGATTTGCAGTAAGCGTTTAGGCTCACGGGCGGATCAACTGTCCCGGCCAGGAATCTCTTTAGAATAATCTGAAGCGTACTGAATACCATATTCGATGGGAATGATGAAATTCGTTTACTTATAATTAATTTGATCAAATATACCAATGCAGCTACAGCAAATGCAAGCTAGAGGGGAATAATGGAACAGTTTGCCACTCTTTCTGTGAATGCCCAGCTTTATATGTAGTTTCATTTGAAGCACCAAACTGTGATAACACTATTATAGAGGTCCGACAATATTGCTTCAGATGGCGCATCCAAAGTTTCTCTTATTATGACCAAACCACTATTTATATTTAATAAATTTAATTAAACATCCGCTCGCAGTAGTTAAGCCAAGGGATGATGATCCCGCGGTGTTAAGCAAGATGTCGCCACGTTTTAGCAATTTCGCAAAATCCATAACTCTTTAATCCAATAGAGTCCTTAATGACTGGAGGCAGGTGACTGTGCATAAATAACATCACCGCTGTGCCTGACCAGCAGCACCACCAGCGGCGTGACAGAGGCAGACACAACCACCAGACCACGCCAATCACCAAACAATTGTGTTTGTCAGGTTTTGTGGCATGAGTAACCGAAGCTTAAGCTGCAACGCTTTCGCAAAATTAAAAACAAAATCTTGCATATTTTTGTATGCCTTTGTACTTATGATTTAAAGTTACAAATATTAAACTGAATTCACCCCTTTTTCGAATGGCATTCTCGCCACAACAAATCCGCCTGAATATTGTGGCGCGTAAGCAATAATATTTCGCCACTTTAAGTACTCGCATAAATTCCTACGGAAATTGCTTGCGAACACTCTAGCCGACATACGCACTCATTTATTTAACAGTTATGTGTAGCGCAATGGGTGCGATCACACTTGCCGCCTAGGATTTACAACCCATGGCGACCTGCTGTCGCGAATATTGTCGCTGTTGGTGTGGCAATTGGCGTTTTACTGCAGCCACCACCGAGGGGCTTACCAGCGAATTAGGTGGGTGGGTCCGCAATAAACAGCAAGCGCCCACACAACAAACATATACACTTGAACGTCGAGTCAGATCGAATTTTCACCCCAAAACCGACCGACCTGTCTTGCAGTGCAAAAAGCCTTCCTGTAAAGCGCGCATATCGATGGCACTCAAATTGTTTAACCCTGTTGGGCTCGGTACTCGTGCAATGTCTTTCCGGCATTTAATAGTCGTCATTAACCTCCAGCTCTCAAGCAATGCGAAATGTTTACACGCAACACTTAAAAGCGGCACATTGTGCTCTTGCAGCTACTTGCGTTTAAGTCTACTTGTTAACAGGCCTATCCAGCGTGCTTTTGTGTCCTCGCAATTGCGACATTCAAATCACCCGCCGTTCGCAAAATCAGTTGGCATTTAATCTTTTAAATTCGCATGACTCAGCCGCCCCCATACGTTTGAACGCGAACAACGTCGTTGGGAACAGTTAACCATTTGCCTGAGCAAGTCATATCTCTACAGCACTCTCTCATTCTGAGGGAGTTGCTTTGACTGCAATATGTATTTAATGAGCTGATAGTACTTGCAAACGATATCGCTAAGTGGCTTTTCATGGCCGCCATTAATTCTTAGTGTGTTTATGGTTTTTACATAAAATTTAGTACTTAATTGTTTCTGCGAAATCACTTTAATATCGAGAGTAAGTGTATTTACCGTAAGACTGCAATATTTATTGAAACAAGATTAATTTATGGCTCTGTCTACAATTAAAGTATTATCAAACAACGAAGCCGTGATAAGTCATCTGAGGAGATAAATTAGAGAGAAAAGAGGTGAGTTTGAACAGTAAGAGCACTTTCACAAAGTTCTACTATTGGAGCCTGTGAAATCTTGATAATTAGTAACTGATTATTGGTGAATATCTGTCAAGTTATTAAAAAGAAAGTTGGGAAGCTTCAGAGAACCAACGAATGAGCTATTATGTCGTCATCTATGCTGATTTCATGTATATTTCTTTAGTGTAAGGCTTTCATAAAAACCATAATAAAACCAGACTAGACACCAACGATGAAATATCAGAAATCAAACAAACAAACCAGATAATAGTTTGTTCAGTTGTAGGCAGAAAGAGTCAGCTTAAAAGCTGTGGTATTCGGACATTATTAAAAGTTTTTCATGGCAGACCTACTGTATCAATTACCAAGAAGAGAGGCGTCAGTTGTAAAAATAATTTTAATCGTTACCAACCCAGGAATATCCGGAATAGGTTGTAGCACACTGTACTAAAATTATCTTAACTCTAAAACTTACGGGGCCTTAACCTCATGAAATATCACTTCCAGCAGAAGAGTCTTGAAAGGATGTTGATTTAACTGGTATCTCACTATTCACTTTTTTCAAAGCTCTTAATTACAGTTTATGTTTAGCACTTGATCAAATTAGGCTCAAGGTGTTCTATTTAAACTGTGCGCGCAAACTTCATTAATAAAAAAAAGCTTTTACTAGATTGATACTTGTTTTCTTCGTGAAAAGATTGTGGTTTGAATTTTACCATGGAAAAAATGAACAAAAAGTTTGCTTGAAATTATGTGTCTCCAATGAAATTATGGCTGCGGAATTGTTAAAAATGTTGCAGACGTGTTTTGATGATCTACCTTATCATGAACAAAACATTCAGTAAATGTCGTGAAGTCATAGAAAACTTAAAGAACTAGTGCTTAAAAATCTTCGTGCGAATTAACTCAACTTTTTAGTTAAAGTTTTGCGTAGAAGGTAGACTCGTACCAAAAGAATTGAATCTTTTGCAAAAATGAAATCGAGTTGAAGTGGAAGATACGCTTGACAATGTGAATTAGGGCCCTACATTCATCACATGATCTATTCCTGCTAACTCAAAAATTAGAAAACCAAAAATCGCTGAATGCTCTGGTTAACCCATCCAAAGCTTTTAACAAGTGTATTAGAAATTGGCTTAAGTTATGGCATGCTTGTAGGGGTTTAAAAAGAGGTTAGAATAAATATTCGTATTGAAGTGATCCAAGTTGTGATCCGTTTTTTGAACAGATAATAGTCGTGACAGGATGTTATATAATTTCTGTTCAGTATTGTTAGACTTTTCATCATGGAAAGTTTTACGCCTGAACAACGTTTACAAATCGTTCAACTTTATTACAAAAATTCATGCTCTGTAGAGAATGTGTTTCGCGCGCTTCGCTCGACTTATGGCCAACATAAATGGCCTACTGAGCGTACAATTTGCAACACCATTTCCTGGAAATCATTTTGAACAATATTGGATCGAATATATAGCAGCCGTAGCTATGAGTGGACACGAAGACCTTAGAGAGTCGATTCGTCGCCATTTGCAGCAACTAGGACTGACATATAGTAGAACGACTTGGCGCAATTTACGTCGAGATCTTGAATTAAAAGCGTACATAATACGGCTTTTGCAAGAACTGAGGCCGCTCGAACTTTCCAAGCGATATCGCTTCACTCCTTGGGCTCTTGAAAATTTCCAAGAAGATCCGACATTTTCAAGCCAAATTTTGTTCAACGATTTCTGGTTCAATGAGTATGTAAACAAGCAAAATTTCCGCATTTGGGACCAAAAGCAAGCTGAACTGATCGAATTTAGATTCCATTTTATCTAGAAAAATAACGTTTCCGGCGAAATCATCGCTCTATATTTCTTCAAAAATGATGTTGGTGAGAAAGTAACCGTCAATGGCGACCGTTATTACGCCATGATAACAAACTATTTAATGACTGAAATTAAAGCTCGTGATCTTGGTGGCATTTGGTTTCACCAACACCGCGCCACTTCCCACACATCGCATCAATCAATGGATTTATTGAGAAAACACATCGGTGAGTATATAATTTCACGTTTCGGGCTGGTCGATTGGCTACAAAAATCGTGTGATATCACGCCGTTAGAGTTTTTCCTGTGGTGATATGTAAAGTATAAAGTTCCGCTGCGATTCAGGCCTTATCAATTCTAAGTCAAATTGCTCAAACGAGTCATTGAAAATTGGACTTAACGGATGGACATCTTTGACGTATCCGCAGGCAACATTTGAAAGAGATAATCATCAAGAAATAAATCCCAAAGAATGTTTTTCGAATAAAAAAAAATTATCCATTAAATTTGACGATTGAAGAAATGCATAAAAAATGCAGATCAAGAGGGGTTACCTTCAAGGGATATAGTGGTTTCTCACGCGGAAATGAAAATATGCCACATTTTCTAATGACAGTAACCTCTAAAGGAAAAATTCTCAATCGAAGCAAGTCCGATTAACGGAAGGCATAAGCGACTTTATTATCGGCACAGCTTATTATTTTATCGTAAATGGAATCAAACATCAAACAGATTTTACACCTTTGTTGTCGTCGCTTAGACAACAAATTGTTTCATACTAAAAATTCTGGATAATTTTGAAGCTACGATCTCTAACGGCTTTTCTTTAGCGTTTGCAAGGCTAAATGGATATCTATACTAAAAAGTATTCAGTTGTTTTCTACCTAACCGTTGGAAGTACAATTTAGCATAATGGTATCGTCGACAAAGCCTCAAGAAACTTTCTATCAAAGCAAACACTTTGCCTACCATTCATTTAAGCACTCAAGTTGAAATTTATGTAGACTCGCCTGCGCTTTTTATGGTTTTAAACTAATTTTCTTTGAATATGTCAACGACTCGCGTCAACAACTCGAGACCCTCAAACAAGTAAAAAAGGCAAAGAAAGTCAAACGAAATGCAACAAAAATCAGCGTTAAGACCTAAAAGTGGAATTCACAGCAACGCGAGCGCACTCATATATGTGCTCATACTTGTATGCACATATATGTAAAGGCATATTGTGTTCACTGCAGCCGTCAACAACTCACATCCATATATATAGTATGCCACAACCACGTGCAACGCCGCAATTCAGAACTTCATTTGCCGATTCATTCATGCAATCATTCAAATGCGTTCATTGCAATATTCAATTGCGACGTGTCATAGACAGATGACCTTTTTGAAAGGAAACGCATAACCGCATCAGCGCCGCCAACCAACCGTTAGTGCCGCAGCGCCAGAGTACCAGTATACTGTATCAATTCGACTGAGTATGTGAGGCAATGCTCACGCTGTTGTTGCTCTTATTGCTGTGCGGCCAAAGTCATTGATGTCCTTGCAAGCATATCCTCGTCCTGCGCCTACATGATTGGGACCCAACCACCAGACAAATGTCGACTGCCTACCCTCATTGCTTGTGGTTTTGTGCATTCATTTGCATGTTTCTGCGGGCCCACTTCAGCCGACACGCATGCGACATATGTACATACTCAAGCATATAACATAAATGCCACACACTCCCATACAGTCGCATTGCCGTTGGGCCGCATTCAGGCAGGCAGTGAGGCCATTCATTGAGACTGTTGGAGGCAAGAGCGCAATTCAAGCAGCTCAGCAATTAACGACTGGAAGATCTTTTGTACAAATAATCGAGGTGGACGAGATAAGCTCTTCATGTTCAAGATACGTGTCTGTAGATATGTGTTGGTGAATGTAATAAAAGGAAGTATTTGTGACGGAAGTGCAGGCGTTTGAATCACTTCTACGCTATTTCGAATGAATGATGAGTGTCCGAATGTGCGATTTCTGAATGTATGTATGAGTTTGCAGAGTGTACTTGTACTTACATGTAAGTGTACCTAAACTTGAAGTATCAAGCAAAATATATTTAAAATATTTTATGATTCATGTTGAACAATCCTTAAACAGTACTTCAAGAATCTCTACAACCTCTTATTATACCCTGAACAGGGTATATTAAGTTTGTCACGATGTTTGTAACACTTAGAAGGAAGCGTCGGAGACCCTATAAAGTATATACATATATAAATGATCAGTATGTTGAGCTGAGTCGATTTAGCCATATCCGTCTGTCTGTCCGTCTGTCCGTCTGTCTGTATATATACGAACTAGTCCCTCAGTTTTTGAGATATCCTTTTGAAATTTTGCAAACGTCATTTTCTCTTCAAGAAGCTGCTCATTTGTCGGAACGGCCGATATCGGACCACTATAACATATAGCTGCCATATAAACTGAACGATCCGAATCAAGTTCTCATATGGAAAACTTTCGCATTTGACAATGTATCATCACCAAATCTGGTATAGATTATTTTCTAGGGCAACAATGTAATATCCGAGAAAATTGTTCAGATCGGTTAACTATTGCATATAGCTATCATACAAACTGAACGATCGGAATCAAGTTCTTGTATGGACAACTTTCACATTTGACAAGATATATTCACAAAATTTGGTATAGATTATTTTTAAAGGTAACAATGTAATCTCTAATTAACTTGTTCAGAACGGGTTACCGTAGCATATAGCTTCCATACAAACTAGACTCATAGTAGTTACTAACAGCAATGCACCTGTGAAGGGTATTTAGCTTCGGTGCAACCGAAGTTAACGTTTTTTCTTGTTTTTAAAGAAAGTATGGTACAAAGAAATACATTATTTTTGCATTTAAATAAGGGTGTAATTTAGCTTAGTTAGTATGATCAATTTCGGTAAGATTGCACCGTTTTGTTCGATAAATTGTTACCCTTTTGAAGGTTGTTTCATAATGTCACTCGCCTCTGTTGCTAAAAACTGGTACAAGATTTTCTAACATTGAATTTTTCACCAGTAAAATTATTCGCGAAAGAGAGTAGCGCTTACTTCGTTCAGACGTTACAATTATTGGCATTACAGATCAGAGATAGATGATTTCCTGCTAATCCCACGAAACACATAGACTTCTTCAAGATCGATCCTAGCTTGACCACCTGTTGCTCGATTCGACAAATACCGACCCATATTTTGCTACCCGAAGCAATTTGCTTCAGATTCGAAACGGACGGTTGTTTCGGCACTGCTTAGCTCCTGGGCAAACGAAACAGTGCTTATGGTTTTAGTCATCGATTTTCATTACATTTTCGATATTTTCGAAAATTGGCTTTCTAGCGCGCTTGGCGTCTTTAGCATCAAAATTACCGGAACTAAATCAGCGTTATAGCCGTATATAATTGCGTAAGCGGTGCCTACGCCAATAAAGAAGCATAGTCAGCGAAAACAAAATCGTATGGAGCATCGATCTTTGCGCTTATGCTTTTCTTGCGGCACAGATGTCGGGAGCTTGCGAGCGCACTGCGCAACGATCGATGCTCCATACGAAAGAGAAAAAAGAAAAGAGGTAGGAGGACATAAAATTCAATATCTTTGGAATGGTATGAGTGAACAACAGATTATTAAAGCTGAGTATTTTCCGCGTTATGTCACATACTTTTCAATTTTTTTAGCGTAAAGAACACTTAAAAAATTGCAATTGTTAAGCAAAAAATTATGTAAAATATTATTATTTAAACAAATGGATCATGAAAAAATATATATAATATAGCACGAACATTTTTCTTTGACTTTACAAAATTTCATCGATTTATCTCTCTTAGTTTATGAGTAAATAATTTTACAAATTTATCGTCCTCTAAATTTCAACCTTCAATAACTTAAACAAAAAAAAGAATTTTAACGAAATATTTATATTACCAATAAATATTTATATTCCTAATAAACAGCTTATTTTCAATATCGGAAATTTTTCGAAATTTTAATGGACAACTTGACGAGGTTTGACCCAGAAGCAGTTGAAAACAGTTCAAAGACCATCTTTAATGAAGTTTATAATAATGATTTCGGTCAAATTATTTATAGATTAATTTACCTGTCACAGGACACAAGATGAACGTCTATGCAGGTAAAACGCATTACGGATTACAACTTTGCGTATATCACAAGCTTATCTCAATAAATTAACTAATTGTTTTTAAGTGGTCCCGGTGGTCTAGAACCCTCAAATTAAGGGTGTTTTCTGAATTTTTTTTTAAGGTTTAAAAAAAGAGCAATCAACTTAAATTTTTACAGTTTATTTATACACTTATAAAAAAAAATATTTTTTTATTAAAGAAATCTAACAACATTAAAAATAGCGTCCAAAAAAGCTATCTTAAAAAAGGACTCCCGGTGCCGTTGTTGATTTTGACTCTTCTGAACATCTGAAACATAAAAACTAAATAAATTATTAATCAGTAGCAGTGCAGCTATCGCTGAAACTACAACCAAAAAAAATTTAAAAAATTTCGCGCTTTTGAAGTTCAGATTCTGAAAACAGCTATTTTTGGTCCAGTTTTAGATCGAAAAAAATCGAAGTTCTTAAAATTAAAGATATTGATCTTATAAACACCATATTAAAATTTCAAGTGATTCGGATGGATAGTTTTTTTTTTTTCATCAACGGCACGCCGAAAAAAGTAGTTTTGTGATAAATTAGTTAAAAGTTTAGAGTGTCTATATTTTAGATATCTGCGCTACCTGCTAAAATGGCCGTAGAAGCTGAAAGAATGTGAATATTCTTCCAAAACTTTTACAGTATCTTCTTAAAGAACTATACTTTTGAACTATCAAAAAAAAATCGATTTTTTGAAAATTCTAGACCACCGGAACATCTTAAGTATATATTGCAGCTCCCAAGAAGAAATATGATTAGTTTCAATATTATCAAGTATTTAGTCCTTAATGGGTTATTTTTAGGTAGAGTGTAACTGTGTGGAAATTGTAAGCTTTTGTTTAAGCAAGTCAGGAAGAGCTTCGTTCGAGTTTCAACTTGGTGGGGTCAAAGCCAGGAAAATACCTTAAAGTGCAAAACGTTTCCGAAATCAAAGTAATTTTATATATGTATATAACTCATATAGTGGCAGTCATATTTGAAATAAGGTATGTTAAAGTAAGTAAAATAATTGTATATAGCACTATATGGAAAATCGGGTAATTTTTAGAAAAATTTCCCATATTATGGCATTAAATTATAATGTGGTATATCCAATATTATGCACTTAGTTAATTTTGACGAAAGTTTAAAGATTTTATATTAGCTACATAGGAGATAGTATTGACCCGATTTTATCTATTTTTTCCCAATATTACCTGTAATTGTAAATGTAATTACAGGCTAATAAAATCATCAAAAGGTTTCATTAAGGTTCCTCATATTCATCACCAATCAAATGCAGTAATGTCGGTCGCGTGTTCGAAAGTCCTAATATTGGTTGTGCCCTATTTGGGTACAAAGATGCATTGCCATAAATAAAACGCGCTCTATCACTTTTGCCTTAAACAGTTTCGATTCGATTTTGACAATTTTTGGTCCTATGGTGACATACCTCAAAGGTACCATTCGTGCAAAATGTTATCTCGTTTTATTAATTTCATTTTGATGTGTGTACTGAAAAGTGAAAGAATCATAGGGAATTTAAAAGTGTGTCTTATTCGAAGTAGGCGTGATTGCTTATTTTCGCACTGTGAAATAAGAATGTGAGTAGAATGTTCATACTAAATTTAGTCAAATTCATGTCATTTTACCAAAAAGTAAGCGATGCCACGCTCATCGTCCAATTTTCATACCGAATCCCTTAAAGCCCTCTCATACCATCTCGGTGGTAATAATTAATGTCTCTGGTGCTTTTGGTTGCTGATTTATCACGCTTTCGGTAGTTTTTAACAGTACAGTAGTATGGGAAGTGAGCAGGGTTATCTACCGATTTCAAGTATTTTTACACTCTCTATTTAGGGGACTTATAGGTTTTACCTTGAACGAAATTGATTATTTTGATTTAAACGAGTTAAGAGATATGTAAACTTATTATATTATTCACTTTAATTTTTCAAAAACTTTAGCCAAGAGGTCCCCCTTGCTACTGAGATTCTATGTACCAAGTTTCTTGATGATACAATTTTTACTCAAGTTATAGCGCTCACGGTTGGACGGATAGACAGAGAGTCACACGGATTTCAAATCGACTCACCATAACCCTTAATCTAACTAGGTGATACTTACAACCTTGACTTGGACAAAATTAATATACTATGTAGCAACATGTTGCAAGAGTATAAAACGTATAAAAAGTATTACGAATATTCAAAAATCACTTAGTACAGAAATAAGGTTCCCTCGTTTACTAGTTATATGTTCAAAAAAATAGACTAAATTAATTCACACAAAAAGCAATATATGTAGTTGGTATGTGTAAGCAGAGCATAATCGGCTTTCTCAAACTTCTTCTTCTTGCTCCATACACTTCTAATTCTTCTTATCTATCAAGTTTCAGTGATGGAGACAGTAAACTTATGTAATTTATTTATTTTCTAAAAGTTTAAATAAATAAATAGTGAGTTCAAAAAGTGTTCACGTATAGTTAAAAATAGTGCATTGCTGCTGATCTTTAGAAAAATAAAATTTTGTTTTACGAAAAGTAAAGTATATTTAATCAAAAGCTTTTTAACATAAACAATGACTTCAATTAATAATCTCTTGTGGCTATAGTAGATATAAAGTAATACAATTAATGTGAACATTACTTGAACTTAGAGGTAAAGTGGCGATTGAGGGTTAATAACTAATAACATGTGGGACCGCATTTAGCTTTTATGACTGCTTTAATACGATCAGATATAGAGTTACTTAGATTATCTAAAATTTCTGGAAAAAAGCTGTCAAACTTATTCAACTTGAGTCCAGAGTTCATCTATGGTTTTTGGTGTTTCTCGTTGAACAATTAATTATTTTATAACAATCGCCCACAACTTTTCAATAGGATTCATATCGGGTGACTGAGCTGGCCACTCCAGCATCCGAATTCTGTTATTTTTCTAACAAGATTTTTTAATACGGGCGATATGTTTGGGGTCATTGCCATGCACGTGTAACAAATCACCAGGTTCACATCCAAAAATCTCGAAGATAGAGATAAGTGAGTCCTCTAGAATGCAAATATATTCCGCAGCCTCCACTATTCCGTTAATTCGACGCAGTCTTCCTACCTTTCCGCCATAGAAACAACCCCATACCATAAGTGAGCCACCTCCGATTTTAAGTGTGCGCAGCACATTCCTATCCGTGGGATCGCATCGCTTGTCAATGCATCTATCTGAATTAATACAATTAATTTTCGTTTCGTAAGACCAAATTACTAGTTTTAACTGTTCGCTTGTCCAGTTTTTGTGTTCTTTCGCAAATTTCATTCTAGCGGCTTTGTTCTTCGCTGACATGTATGGTTTTTAATCAATGGTCTTGCACGCATATTAAAACTTTTCAACGAATTTCTAATGGTATTGTTGCATACTCTAGTGCCCGAAGACGACAATAACACTTTCTTAGCTTTCACAGCGTTTTGAACTGCGTCAGTCATGATAAAACGCTTTAAAGCCCTTTCTGTTGAAGGAGTGACTTTTTAGGCCAGCCTAAATTTTTTGGTGGTGTGTTAATATCGTCTTGTTTTTTTATTTTGCTGATAACGCCTGCAAATCCGAAAATACAGCATTTTAAAAAATGAGGTTCAGTTTTTGTCCTATCTGAAAAATGATCAGGTGTGATAAACCTGATCACGTGCACTTTCGGATTTGAACTGTATTTATTCAAGTTTAAATAAACATGGAAATCTACCGAAGTGGGCTTTGAAAACTAGAATTTCGATGCCATGTAATAGCAAAAAATTTTTTGAAGTATTGTCATATTTGGATGAAATTCAATGAGAAAAGTAAAATTTGCATTACGTGAACACTTTTTGAACTCACTGTACTAACTTACAGACACTCAACAAAACCATACAAAATGCACTAGATATTCTACAAAATTGTTTTCATTCCTTAAAATGCAAAAGGAAATATTTTCGAAACATTCCAATATCTCTGTTTATCGCTAAACAAAATCAACTCATTTCGAAGTACACATTTACACACACGTACAAAAAATTTGCATAACTGACATAGCGTACATATCAAACGCTCCAATCTCCACGTACTCGCACCAACATTGTCTTACAATGGCAAGTAAAGGGTGATTTTTTAAGAGCTTGATAACTTTTTTTAAAAAAAAAAACGCATAAAATTTGCAAAATCTCATCGGTTCTTTATTTGAAACGTTAGATTGGTTCATGACATTTACTTTTTGAAGATAATTTCATTTAAATGTTGACCGCGGCTGCGTCTTAGGTGGTCCATTCGGAAAGTCCAATTTTGGGCAACTTTTTCGAGCATTTCGGCCGGAATAGCCCGAATTTCTTCGGAAATGTTGTCTTCCAAAGCTGGAATAGTTGCTGGCTTATTTCTGTAGACTTTAGACTTGACGTAGCCCCACAAAAAATAGTCTAAAGGCGTTAAATCGCATGATCTTGGTGGCCAACTTACGGGTCCATTTCTTGAGATGAATTGTTGTCCGAAGTTTTCCCTCAAAATGGCAATAGAATCGCGAGCTGTGTGGCATGTAGCGCCATCTTGTTGAAACCACATGTCAACCAAGTTCAGTTCTTCCATTTTTGGCAACAAAAAGTTTGTTAGCATCGAACGATAGCGATCGCCATTCACCGTAACGTTGCGTCCAACAGCATCTTTGAAAAAATACGGTCCAATGATTCCACCAGCGTACAAACCACACCAAACAGTGCATTTTTCGGGATGCATGGGCAGTTCTTGAACGGCTTCTGGTTGCTCTTCACCCCAAATGCGGCAATTTTGCTTATTTACGTAGCCATTCAACCAGAAATGAGCCTCATCGCTGAACAAAATTTGTCGATAAAAAAGCGGATTTTCTGCCAACTTTTCTAGGGCCCATTCACTGAAAATTCGACGTTGTGGCAGATCGTTCGGCTTCAGTTCTTGCACGAGCTGTATTTTATACGGTTTTACACCAAGATCTTTGCGTAAAATCTTCCATGTGGTCGAATAACACAAACCCAATTGCTGCGAACGGCGACGAATCGACATTTCACGGTCTTCAGCCACACTCTCAGAAACAGACGCAATATTCTCTTCTGTACGCACTGTACGCATTCGTGTGGTTGGTTTAATGTCCAATAAAGTAAACTGAGTGCGAAACTTGGTCACAATCGCATTAATTGTTTGCTCACTTGGTCGATTATGTAGACCATAAATCGGACGTAAAGCGCGAAACACATTTCGAACCGAACACTGATTTTGGTAATAAAATTCAATGATTTGCAAGCGTTGCTCGTTAGTAAGTCTATTCATGATGAAATGTCAAAGCATACTGAGCATCTTTCTCTTTGACACCATGTCTGAAATCCCACGTAATCTGTCAAATACTAATGCATGAAAATCCTAACCTCAAAAAAATCACCCGTTATGAGAGAGCGGTGGAGGCGCACATTACAGCTGCCACATCGTTTCTGTCGCGAAATGTTGCACGTGCGCAGCGGTTGGCGTGATTGGATGTTTGCTGATAACTAAAAAGCAACGATTTGTCACACCCAGCCACATACATACTATATAACGGTACACAGTGCTCATATGCACCTGCCTGATTGCATGTATGGATTTACAGTGTTGATAGTGTTGTTTGCCAAATCACAATTGCCATTTGCAACGTGTCGGAAAACAAATGTAAACCCACAAATCTGCGAATCTAAAAATCCGGAATATAAAACAGACATTTTTTATGCAGTGAAAGCAGAATAGTAAGCATGCGGAAGACATGTAACGACAGGTGGGGGGAGAAACAAAAAACGTGATTGCTTTCGAAAAATAACTATATGGTAATTACAGTAAGCATGGAAGCACACATATGAAGTAAGGAGTGCAGAAGCGAAGATTAAAGTAGATTCTCAAAACTCTCTCTTGCGAAAATATTTATTTAGAATTCTTAATATTTTAATTTTTGAGACTAGTTTGTAAATTGAATTTAACGATCACGTAGGAATACTAAACTTGAAAAAAATCTTTTTATACCAATATATGTACATACGTCCTCTTTCAAGATTTTCACACAGCTGAAATAATCAAGACCTTTTTCGTCGACTAAGACTTTAGTGTTAAACATAATAACGTCTAAAGAAGCAAAGTAGAATATATGTACCGAATCTGTGAGGAACTTAATCTGATTGACATATTCAAGTATTTTTTAATAGCTGATACTTGAAAACATATACGAGGTATGACAATTAAGTAATGAGACTGATTCCATAAAAAGCGTACATTTGAAAATTATTCTACAACTCTGCCATCTCCATCAAATTAGTCCCCTTGTGCAGCTTTGCAGCGACTCCAGCGCGTCTTCCATGCTTCGTAACATTTCTGGTCCGCAAGTACCCTCGTCACGGCGGGTTCCTTTCCACCAATTTTGTTTTAAACAACAAAATAAAGTCACAGGGTGACATTTCGGGCGATTAAGGCAACTGTTGCAACACGGCGATCCTTTAGAGGCCAAATATTGGGACACGCAGAGGGCGGTGTGGCACGACGCGTTGTCGCGATGAAGGAATCAGTTACGAGCGATGTCTGGGCGCACCCTGTTGACTCGTTTTCGCACTCTTTCGAGTACTTGGCAATAGTAGACTTGATTCACAGTTTTCCCCGGTTTACCGAATTCTTTGTGGACGATTCCACGGCTATCAAAAAGGCAATAATCCTCGTTTTCACCTTCGACGTTCTCATGCGAGCTTTTTTGGACGGAGAGCGCGCGGAGACAACCATTGTGAACCCGAAACACCTGAGCACGACTAAGAGCACTATCACCTACACTTACAATTTTAGCGTACGTTTCCGAAGCTGTTTCGCCCAATCCGGCTCAAAAGTTTATCGCGACGCGTGGCTCTTGATTTCGTTTTTCCATTTTCGTGACGAGCACTACAAACACACGTCAACTCAACTTGACCAGCAGGCGAACTAAACAAGCTAGAGCGATGGTCAAGGTCACAGGTTTACCACAAGCGTGGCAATAAAATCAGTGTCATTACTTAATTGTCAAACCTCGTAAAATGTAACATGCATCAAGTTGTTGGTTCTTAGGTATTTAAAATTTCAACTCTTCCTATGTGTCATCAATTTTGGTAGTTCTATTTAAGGGACTACCGCTATAAAGATACATACCAATACTTTAAAAGATTATAGCATGTCTGAAAGGCGCCATTAGAAGAGTTCATGTGTTAATAATTAAAAAAGAAATGTATAAAAAATTTACTATATACGTATTTGACGAATTGTACCAAGGATTTATTTTTATGATGTTGTCACTTTATTCGAAATAAAAAAATTTTAAATCGAAAATAATTTTTAAAAATTTTGCGTTCTCTAAAAAAAATAGTTGTTTTTAAACATTTAAATTTTCTTTCCTTTAAACAGAGTTGTCACTTCGAAAAAATGTATAAATAGGTATTAAAGTTAGGACACTTGAATTTGGTTATAAAAAGAAATGAAAAAAATGTTGTTTCTGATTTTTTTGTAAATTTCTAAAGTTTTGAGTACTTAAGCCACATTACTCTATTTAACAAATTTGATCTTTTCTTAAAGGCGTGTGTTCAAATACGTATTTAATCCGCAGTAATTTCTTTAATTAAACAAGTTTCCGCAACTCTCTTATTCATCCCGCTCCCAGTTGCTAATTATTGCACATCATTATTGTAATCAGCAAGAGCTGGCAACCATATCCTTATTCCCGTTTAACGTTCAATCATAGCCAACGTTCCCGCTTGCTTGATTAATTTTGCTACATTCGTCGTTATTTGATATTTATCAGCAATGATTTATGTGCTTCGCATGTAATCGCTTTCATCTTAGGCAACAGTCGAGCAATTATGGTTACTATGCGGTCAACCAGTGAGCAAATTATTGTTTAATTGATAAGCAGCAAAATGGTGAAATGAACATCGGTGGAGGTCATTAGGTAACACCCAAGCCCTTGGCCAGTCCCTATTAAGATGCAAAATCCGAAATCCAAAGCATATCATTAATTACATTTATATGTACTCAATGCGTGCATAATTTTAGGCGCTCAACATAGTCGTTCTCCGATGTAATTTTGATTCGGCAATGCTGTCGATTGAGGTTAAGATGGCTAGTGAATGATTGAGAATACATATTTCCACAGACATAAGCGCATACATATAAGAAATTGGAAAATGATGATTTATGACATGCACTGAAACAAATTAGTTTTGATGTAGGTAATACTATCTCTATGTTTTGACTCGTAGTATTCGGTGAGCAGATGAAATTGGTAGGGGTACTAAAGTCATTTATACAATTTAACTATTTTATGTCTAAGATAATTAGTTTCATAGGCTTAAAGATGAGCAAAAAATGCTTATTTTTCTTAAGGAAATATACACCAAACGTCATCCAAAAATGTAAAGATTTCAGAGATTTCGAACTCCCACTAACGTTCTATTGTTCTTACCTTATATCACTGCACAGTGGACAAAATGACCAATCTGACACCGATTAATTAATAACTTCAACCAAGCAAGATAAAAAAAGCTTAAATCAATGCAACAGCGTTTCTTAGAAGTGTTAGTTTTTCTTTTATGTATATCTCATCCATAAATACAAAAAAAATATTAGCAGATGGAGGTAGGCATAAAAACGGATTTGTGCTACCGAACATGTCTGCTTAACATTAGTGTTCAGCTGTTTAATTGAAGAGACCGAAATCCATAACGTCGTCTTACTGTAAATCGGACTCCTCCACCCGCAGCTGGAGCAGAGGCATCGAAAATAATTGCGGTGTGCTTCTTCACTGTTTTACAGATTTGGAGGCCACCATCATCTCTTTACTTAGACCTACTTCAACCATTGCGCTAACCTTTCGTACTTGAAGGACCGTCACAATTTTTTCCAGACTCAATATCCCCAAAATGCACAAATTACTACAAGATTATTTCATTCACAAATTTAGGTGGTAAAGCCTGCTCTCGATACATCAATACCAGTGGCAAAATACAGTTTTGAGGGTTCGTGGAGTGTACTTCAAACCCAAATGATTATGTACTGAAATTTAATTAACTTCGTTTAAATAGTAAGTAAACTTTAAATTGGACCTCGTACGACAACGACCCTCTAAGAAAATTATTTTGTTATATAGGTAAACAGTTTGAAAGAAAGAAAAACTGAAGAAAATATTTAATAATTAACAAAAGTTAAAACTAACAGTAGACACATGATATAGAACATACATACATGCACGTTATATTGAGCATATTTTTGACATTTCACTTTAAATTTATTATTTACTCTATATTGTAAATAGTTATGGTTATAAATTTCCAGCTATACAAGGTCCGACACTCGAAATGTAACCTATTAAAAAAGCCATAAATTCGGTTTCGAAAATTATTGTTATTTATTTTAAAGTACAAAATGTGTGAAAATAATCATAAATTCAGATCCAATTCACTTTTGCTCGATATTACCATCTTTTGCCTTAACTATGGCCTTGAGACGATCAAAAAACGCATCGCAAGCTGCCCGTATGTGAATTGCCGGTATTTTGGCCCGCTCACGGACAATGGCTTTCTTCAGCATCTCGAGACTGGTGTATTTTTTACTTCGGATTTCGCTCTCCAAAATTGCCCCGAGAGAGTAATCCATTGGATTCGCATATGGTGAATTCGAGAGCCATTGTGTGGTCGTAGTGAAGTTAAGAACGTTGTTTTTCAGCCGTTCTTGGTGCACTCGCGGTTTGTGAGACGGAGCTGAGTCTTGTTGATACGTCCATGGTTTGCGCCCGAAATGTTTGTTTGCGCACGGCTTCAAAGCAGCCTCCAGAACACTTTCCCGATAATATGTCGCATTTACTTTGAAGCTAGGCTCGATGAAAACAATTGGAGAGCGCCTATCTGCGGTAACAGTGGCCCAAACCATTATTTGTGGCGGGTGTTGGCGGGTAAAATTAAAAATAGATAGGTAGATATTGATTTAACTTGCATAACTGTAAAGGCACTTCCTTATTACTCACTTCATACTCCATTCATTGCGATAAGGAGGAAATCTGAAGCTTTTCAGTACAGTCAATGTTGGTATACACAGTTATCGTCATTATTCTCAGTGGAGGAATACCTTCATTTTAATAGTGAAACAAAAAAAGTTTACCTTGAACGTACCGAATAATATCCTTCCTAAGTACAACAATTTTCATATAAATAAATTTAAATTTATAAATGAATATTGATCGGTCAGTTTGTGTGACAGCTGAATGCTATCGTGATCCGATTTGTACAATGTAATCGAAGATTACTCCAGTGCTTTGGGCAATAACGCATCTTAAATTTCGTGAAGATATCTCGTCAAATGAAAAAGTTATCCCTACAAATCCTATGCTATAGAGGCTCGATCTGAGCAATTTCTTCGGAGATTGCACCATTTCCTCAGACCCAGTTCGTCGATCACGTTTCCTTCTAGATGTTACAAACCTCGTGGTAAGCTTTATATATATACCTTGTTCAGGACCTTTTCATTACACGTTTCGGAAACAAAGCATAGAATTCAATTTTTAAACACAAAAGGATCACATTCTTCAGTATCAGGCCTTGGAAAAATATGGGTATCTTTTTATGTAACAAAGACTTACTTACCGCTTTCCAAAATTTGAGATTGAGTGCGTCCTTAATATTTTATATCAATATTCGTGACGGTGCCTCCCCCGTCGTCAAATTTTGACACCGGCTATTATAATATCCAATCGTTTCAACTCGATTGTAAAATTTATGGTATCCAACGAATTTATTCATATATTTGTCACACTTTTGGTAGCTTTTAACGAAACTGTTATACGGGGAGTGGGCGGGATTGTTTCTCGATTTCATTCATTTCTACAATGTCGGA
The DNA here is from genome assembly GCA_027475135.1 of Bactrocera correcta. Classification (NCBI taxonomy): domain Eukaryota; kingdom Metazoa; phylum Arthropoda; class Insecta; order Diptera; family Tephritidae; genus Bactrocera; species Bactrocera correcta. The sequence continues at coordinate 97,275,619 of CM050323.1, read as the reverse complement.
GGGCACAATGAACATTTCTTTTGAGAAAATTTGGTTGACTTGGTTTAAGTCGTTTAGGATATACATTATATACATTAGACTTCTTAGAGGGCGGGCTACGCCAATTTTTAAAAAATTTTTAAACCGCAAATGGTCCCATATCACATAATGTAATGCGGTGGATCAAGGAACAGTATTTTACGCATCTTATTGCAATACGAGCAATACGTAGCAACTATCCTTGTGTGCTAAAGAACTTTCGTACCAAGTTTCATCAAGATATCTCAATTTTCACACAAACTATTGATCACACGGAGGAATGAATGTTCAGACAGACTGTGATTCAGAGCTTAACTCATCTCGTCATTCTAGGCATTAATATAGATTGGGACAAAAAAGCACCTGGAATTTGTAATTAAATTCTTCGTGTAAATATATTTCAAAAAAATGTATTTTGCAAAGTGAAAGGACTGTCTTTAGTTATCATGGACTGTCTTTAATATGAGCGCGATCTGTCAACCAGTTTGTTTACAGCAGCTGTTTAAGTCGGTACACCGTAGTTGTTCTCAAATTTCGTATTACGTGTGCGGAATCGTTGCGAATGTTGGAGAAGGCTTACGGTAATTTCGTTTTAACAAAAATACAAGTCTACAATTGACACAAAGCCGTCAAGGACGGTCGAAAGATCGTTGAAGACATGCCTTGTTCTGGACGTCCTTCGACCTCTTCAACTGATGAAAATAACAAAAAGTGAGGGATATCCATCCATCAAGAAAGTGTTTGAGAGATGGCAAGAAAGTCCGACATCTTTTGAAGGTCGTTTCAAATGTTTTTGTTAGATATTTGGGGTATGAAACGAGTTCTTGCACGAAAAAAAGTACGCAAGGAATACCATCGATCTGCCAGACGAGGCGTCGTGTAATTTTTTTTCTTTTTCTCCAAACTGAAAGTGCCGTTCCCTGAAAAACAGTTTCAGTCGATCGAAAAGATAAAACAAAATGCTCTAAAGTAACTGGCCATCCCAAAATGTGCTTATAAAAAGTATTTCTAAGGCTGGCATATCGAAAGACTAAGCTAATACCATTTTGAAGGATGTTTCGGTGTGAAACGATGCTTTCCGACTGCCAGGGTGTCATGAAATGCATTATAACTGGCGATGAGACTTGGATCTATGCTTACGAACCCGAAACAACCGATCAATCGAACGAATATCGTGCCAAAAGCACAACAAACAGTCAACAAGGAAAATTATTTGAACGTTATGTGTCGTTTGCGTAACGCTATCCGCCTAAAAAGGCCGGAATTGTGGAAAGACAATTCTTGGTTTTTACACCACGATATTGCACAATCCCATACTGCCCTCGTAATTCAACCCATATCGTTCCGCAACCACTGTATTCACCTGATCTGGCGCCGTGCGACTTCTGGCTGTTCACCAAGCTCAAAATACCGCTCCGGGGACACCGTTTTTATACGATAGAGGAGATGCAAGCCGCAGCGAATACGGAACTGAAGGCCATCCCGGAAAGTGACTACAACCAGTGTTTTGAAGATTGGAAAAGCCGTTGGCATAAATGCATTGCATCGGCAGGGGATTACTTTGAAGGGGATGAAATTGATTTGGAAAAATAAACAAAGAATTTTCAAAATAAATACAATGTTTTTTGGGCACAGGTATGTACATAGAACTCCATACCTTTTTCGATTAGTTTTCCGTGTATGAGTATAAACAACCGTTAGGTGAACCAAACTATTATACTTTTTGTTTCAGCATGTTGCGAGCGTATAAAAATCGTAAGAAAAAAATGATTTTATAAATATTATGTAGTGTGGACACTATATTTGTTTATAAATACTATAAGTATTGTATATATTAGATATGAAATAACTCAAGAACATTGCCACTTTTCCAACGGACTTGAGTTTCTTGTGCACATCTTCTTGCCGGATATATAAACGTCTTGATTTTTATATTTCTATGAAAAAATCAAAAACTCCAACCAACTAATTGTACTACAAACTTGTGATTAATACTCTGAGGTCTTATAAAGGTTAAGCAATTAGAGAAACATAAATGAAATTACAATATCGAAAATTCAGCTACTGAGCCTTTGTGAGCTTCAAACTAAATCTACCTCAATCAAAAGGTTCACTTTTCCTACTGAGGTCATAACCGGCACATGAAACTGTGAGCAGCTGACTTGCCGTTGAGACTCCAACTCAGCACTTGGTATACCAGCTGCAGGTAGTCAATAAAAATCACACAATTTCGCCAGCAATTTTTCTGTTAGCATAACAACAACAACAAATAAAGCCTAGCATGCACTCGAATATATATTTTTTTGGACTTTGTGAATATTTCGATGCTTGCCAATGGAAATTGGGTCGAACTACTAACAGCCGTCCACCAGTTGTGCTGGCCGCAGCTACCGAAAGTAACTATCATTTAAGTGTAACGGTAAAGAGCGGGTGTAGTTGTGCAATTATTTGTAGACACGCATTTGCTGCAGCAATACGAATGCATGCCACAGACTGCTGCATATATACAGGCGTTCAGGCTGGACTGAAGGTCTACTGGCGTGAATGTGGCCTGATTGCTGGCAAAAGAAGTGTGTGAATGGGTATATAGAGTATGTAGGAGGTTTGTAGGAATATGTGTGTACGTATGTATGTATGAAAGTATGCAGGGCAGTTTACCGATATTAGGCATGGAAGTCGCTTTTTTAATTCCTTTGCAAAATCATTATTTTTCAGCATTGGAGAGTTTGCGGCGCATATTTAGGTCTACCTATGTATATGTGAGGACTTAAATATGCGCCTATCCATGCCACACAAATACCAGCAATCCATATATGTATAGGAATGTGTGTGTGTACCTATTTTTATGTTGGTCGAATGCATATGCGTCTCGGTGCCGTTGTTGGCAATACATCAAGTTAAGTGCATTGCGCATAAAGTTTTGCCCATAAATTGAACTGAAATGAAAATGGCTGTGCCACAAAACGAGCCAACGAACGCATGATGAGCAAACATGGCGTGAACTCCTACATACCTTTACACATGTGTACCACATACATATATGCTATACATGTGGGCATGTGTGTGCCGAGGCGCTGCAATGCAAATGGCACTTGTGACCGAATTTTTAATGCAAATGTTTACCAGCTATAATTACGCACACATTTATAGGTAATAAGAGCGCACGGACACACACTTGCAAACATACGTAATAAACGCACAGCCGCTCGTTGCATATGCGTGTGTGGCCTGGGCGTAGCATACATTTCGGCGTGAATGACTTTAGTGCACTATGCTGGTTTCAATAAAAGATGTGGGTTAAATTTTGAGAATTACAATGTTGCCAAAAATAATTTGGTTAAGCAAAATTAATGCATTACATGCTCTCTTTCGTTGCGATAATTAGATTTTAAGGGAACAAATCACCTAAAATAGATATAAATAGAGTATAAATGAGGTAAGGAAAATACACTGAAGCTTAATATAGCCTAAGCTTCGGCAATGTTATAATAATGTATATACTATTAAAATAGCGATAAAACTACACCATTTTGAGAGTATTTCAATACATGAAACATATAAGAGCTTTCGGAGCTTTTTCTACAAACTTAGTCAACCATTTGCCTACAAATTAATTCTGATTGTTAATAACTGAGAAAATTCAAAGATCTGTGTATCTATGTCTAATGCCTAGGATAACCCTATTTTGAGAAAAATGTTAATTGTCATGAATAATATTATACACAAAAATTATTCAGGGCATTTTCAAAAAGATGTTTAAAGCATACATACTTAACAATTAAAAAACAATAGACTTCAGAAAGCGGTCCGAATTGGAATAATATTTTTTGATATTGTTGTTGTAGCCATTCTTGTGTTTTCTGTCATTATAGCATCAACAGCCTAATTAGCTTCAAGATTTTTTGAATTAGCACTTATTACGGTTTTAGATAACTATTTATATGCCCAGTTTTAAGGGATGACGCCTATTATGCAAATACCCTTTTTTCTTACAGACGACTCTGCGTAACTGAAACAGAAATGGATACTTATCGAAATAAGGATTGATAAATAGGAATTATTCTCAAAACCAATGTTATTCTCAAAGTTTTCTAGATGCACCGTTATTTTCATTTATGGGGCTATACCAGTGTAACGCATGAAAAATTAGACAATTTTGGTGAATTTTTTAACAGAAAGTACGCTATTAAGTATTTCGAACATCTTTGAAAGTAATAGGGTATATTTTCAGCTATATTTTCAGATTTTTTTGTTTTACAAAAGCCTTGAAAAATAACGGAGTTATGGACTGTCTTCGGAGGTGCCAAAAAAAAGTGCCCCAACTGCAGGCATGATTCCGGCCGAATGAGTAACTGAAACAAAAAAAATTTTCAATTTTATTTAACTTAAAGATATTTCCTATACATTTTTCTACGATCTTTGAAAAATATCAAAACTTAAGAAAATAGAGGAATTATGAAAAAAAAAAAAGATTTTTAGGTAAATAATGGTGGTGTTTTTAATGCCAAATTGACAATTTTCAACCAATCAAAAAAATCGTAGGTCATTCAATATTAAAAATATTTAAAAATACTCAGTTTTAATAAGTCGATCGATCAATTTCTCGTTGAGTTTTGACGCTAGCAATTTTGAAAAATGTCGTTTAGAGAAAAACGCGTTTAAAGTTTCACTTATATATGTTTGCCCCTCCGAGTGGTTGCCCTTTAGAACGCTTCCATCCAAATATAAGCTATCAAAAAGCAAATGAATTTTTTTTTTTAATAATAAATTTTTTTTTTTAATAATAAAAATTTTTTTGTTTTTTGTTTCAAAGTGTCATACTGATATAGCCCGTTAAGGAAAAATAAGAGATCTTTGAATTTCTTCACGGCTAGCAGAATGATAAAATCGAAATTTCGTGGAGCCACTTTTTTTTCACAAAGCTACCGACCACTGCAGGCTCAACTACACAAACGAAAAATAGAGCCTTTGAATCGATGAGCTTCAGGTCGATATCGATTAAAAATTTTTATCAATAAAAATGCAAAGCCAAAATATATATACGAGCCGCTGTGCAGCATGTTTTTAAGACATTGTCGTTTACAAAGTCCTACCGGGTTTTATTGTCAAAAAATCGAAATATTTCTGTTCTAACTGCACGGCTACCTCGTCTTCGCAACTAAAACTGGTTAGGCTTTTGGAACTTCATTCTAGTAAACTCCGGAAACTCATCATTCTTCCACTTAAAGTTACGTTGCGGTTCTATATCAGACATCGTGGGCCGGTTGACGACCGATCTTTCACCCTATTCATTGCTCAGTATATGCTTCAATAGATCAGCAACAAAAGCACACTATCCTTCTATTTTCATAATTGTTTTACTTTATTCACCACAATTTATGTTGATATATTCACAACCACAATTTTTGCTGTTTCACAACACTATAACCAAATCAGCGAGGGCCAAACACATTATTATATAGCCCGCAGCTAGCTCGTAAACGTTTTTGTCAACTTTCACCATTTGTTCTGCAAATTCAACGAGGTAAATTACAATTCTCGATGATATTTTCTATCATTATTAAATTTATAAATGTATATATTATGTCTGTATTTACTCGTATGCATATGGCATATTATGGTAAACCTTTTGACCTGTGGCAATATTTTGTGGCTGCTGCGCAAAGTTGAATTTTTGTTTTTAAACACTTTTTGCCGTTTACGCCGCAGGTAAATTGTAGAAAAATTATTTGTGGAAAATTATATGTTTATTTTACTACATTTGATATGCATACAAAAAGTATTTTTCCCAGCAATGTTAGCCGCGCAACCGTCAAACGTATTTAATAATGGACATTATTCAATTTAACCGCCATTTAAGGTTATGTATTATTTGCTGAACTCTCAGCTGTAGTTACAAATATTAAAGCCAAACTTTGGATTATTGTTGTCTTTTCAATGTCAGATATGGATATATGCAATAAATAAGTTATAAGGTATTGTACTCCTAATATGGTGAAACAACACAACCATACATTTATGTGTTCGACACCGCACGAAATTTTGTGTGATTTATTCCTTCCAAGCGCTGTATAAACTTTGGTCCGTATACCTAATCTTAGAACGAAAATTCCTCAACCACGTAACCAATCTATACTTATAAAAATATTTGTAAATGATTGTCCTTCCTTGACAGGTATTATAATAACAGGTATTTGAGCATACCTCTGATTTGAAAAGAGTTGTCTTGAAATTCCTTAAGCTGTTTAGAAAAGGCTGTAGACTGCTGTTGTAGATTTCTTCCTTTTTAAGCAATATCATGGCGATACTTACATAAAAAGAGAATGTCAAGCATGGAACAGAAGTTTTATGCCGTATTCGATGTCTAACCTCGAGGCCTACTATGTTGTATAAACAAGTATATTACCGGTATTCCAATCAATAAATTGCCTTGCAGACGAAACTGCACTGTTTTGGAAGAGAATGCCAAACCAAACATTCATTTCTAAAAGCGAAAAGTCTGCTCCTGGACTTAAGGCAGCAAAAGATAGAGTTACACTGCTGCTATGTTCTAATGTATCTGGAGATTGTGCCATTAAGCCACTCATGCTTTACAGATCGTTTAATCCTCGGGCTTTAAAAAATCAAAACAAAGACAACCTGCCAGTGTTTTGGAGTGCTAATAAGAAAGCGTGGGTTACAAACGCTATTTTTTGTGACTGGTTCCGGAATTATTTTGTTTCTGAAGTTGAAACTTATTTAAAAACACAGAATTTAGACTTTAAAGCGCTTCTAGTTTTGGACAATGCACCAGGTCATCCCGGCGAACTTGAAACTATGCATCCAAATATATAAGTGACATTTCTACCTCCCCAAAACGACGGCTTTGCTTCAACCTATGGACCAAGGAATAATCCAGGCCTTTAAGCTCTGTTACGTTTGACGAACCTTCAATATCATATTGGATAATATGGAATGTAATCCTGATATGAATGTTATGGAATGCTGGAAGAAATTTTACATAAAAAATCAATGGGAAAAACTGAAGCCACACACATTGAAGTCATGCTGGAAAAAATTGTGGCCTTCTCTGACTGCAGAAAATGACGAAGAATCTGTGCAAGCTCAAATTTTCACGGCACACATAGCCGAAATCGAACAGATAGAATCAAGTGACATTCAGGAATTGGAGGAGAATTGGAGACTTGGAGAAAATGTTAAATTCACAACCTATTGAAGAAGAGGCTTCAACAAGCACTGAAAACGTGACATTCAATTTTAAAAATCTTAGTCAACGTTTAAGAATGACAAATGAGCTCTGCGATTTCTTTATGAACATTGATCCGTCTATGGAACGAAGTCTAATTTTTAAGAGACAAATTGCTAATGCGACTGCTGTGTATCAGTCTGAATTGAAGGAACTTTTGAAAAGTGCTAAGCAAGAAAAAATTGCTTAAGTCTTAAGATAATTAATTAAAATGTTCAAAAACTTCAATTAAATAGTTTTCTTATATACCTATTTGTTTTTTTTTTTTGTCATCTAGGAACATAACCCCTATAATCTCATATAAATTACCATCCCGTATTCACGGTTTCTGTATTCGCGGCATATTTATGGAACATATACCCCGCGAATAAAGAGCTTTTACTGTACTAAAGCACAGTTTCATGAGGTTTTGTTTACTTAAACATACATACAAAACTTTTTATTTTAATAAACCAAAAACGGCTTAAGATATCATTGAAATTTTTTTATTTCTATGAAAGTACATTTGATGCCACCACGGCCACGCTTGCAGAAGTCCAGACGCTGACCCAACTTACGACGGTTTTCCGGCACAAATCGGCCAATACTGCTGAAATTTTACGTCCAATGTTCGCACGAAGTTAATTAATCGTCGCTGACTTGTTAGCATAGACCATAGACTTGACGTAGCCCACATAAAATAGTCAAACGGCTTCAAATCGCACGTCCGAGGCGGCCAATTGACTGAGCAATTTCGTGAGATAACACGCTCACCAAACTTAGTTTTCAATAAATCTATTGTGACATTCGCTGTGTGGCTTTTGGCGCCGTCCTCTGAGAAAATTCGGTTATCATTGAGCGGTAGCGATTCCCATTCACAGTAAGATACCGGTCTTGATCATCACAGAAGAAGTATGGCCCAATGACGCCGCCGCACCATAAACCGCAACAAACCGTAGTTTTTGCGACTTTTTGGTGACTCATACGTATATTTTGATGCCATTCAGCCTGAGATGAGAATCATCGCTAAAGATGATTTTTCGATGAAAATCCGTATTATTTTCGAGCTCTTGCTCAAAACAATTCACGAGCATGCGACGATTGTGGTGGTCAAGCGGCTTCAGTTCTTGCGTCAATTTGATCTTGTAAGGATATAAACCCGGATCTTTTCGCAAAAGTTGCCACAACGACGTCACAGAGATGCCTAACGCGTAAGAACAATGTGTGAGATTTATACGCTGAAGGCAGCAATATTTTCGATACTACGGGCATTTCTTTGTCTCAATGGCACGGAACATTTTGTACTGTGCCTGCGGATTCAAATTTTTTTACTAGATGCTCAATTGTTAATCTGACAGGATGATTATGACGACCATACATTGCACATAGCGCTCTTAAAGTTGAGGCCACTGACTCTGAATTTCAGTAGTTAATCATAAATATCGCGATTTGTTGGATCCTATATCTTTCTATGTTGAAAAGGCGAACCTTACTGAAGAGAAATGTCAAAAGGAAGGGCAAAAATGTGGCCTGGTTTGCTGTCCCTATTGGTTTACTTTTGTAGCATCCCTATTGAAAAACCCGTTACATATGAACCTTGACTTAACTTTCAATTTTCTTTTCTTTAAAGTTTTTGTATTTATTAGCAATCGATAAAAGACAAAACTTACAATTGATGAAGCTAATTTTTTTTAAACAAGCGAAGATGCAATTTTTATCGGAAACATAGTAAATGCATGCTCAGGGACCGGAACCAATTATAAGTAATTTTTATTTAATTATCACAAAATGCATACTAGAGCTAAAACAATATTGCTCCACAGACGTTAGGGGCTCAATGTAATGAGTACTTGTCGGAGACTTTCGGCAAAATACAGGTAACCGTCAAAACTGAGACTTATTTTGAAATAAAAACGAATTTAGAGTATTGAAATGATTGCTATAATTGGTGAAATACTTTCAGTGAATACTTTATTGAATAATTAAATCGAATTTTTAAAACTAAGAAATGTTTTTCTTCAAAACGATATGAACTTTTCGGCCTACCTGTTGTACTTAGTTAACCAAGTATTGTCATATCGGCAGCAATTTCAAAAATAATTTTTATTTATATTATATGTACATACGTATTATTCCCTGTAATTTCAACCCAATCAACGCAAGACACTAATTAATTTTTGGCTGCAAATATAGTGTCTTTGTTGAACTATTCGCACCTTTAATGCGTCACAAATGGCATAATTATTGTATACTTGTTCCAAGTAGCCATTTATAAACCAGCTTTGAACATGTGAAATATCTACATTAAATCCTGAAAATTTGATGAATTTATATTTATAACTATTTTCTTTTGTCTTAAAAAATATCACATGTCAATATCGGTAGTCTTCTTATTTGGAACTCGGGTTGGAGCATTTTTCATATTATTACAACATCCAAATATTTCTAAGAACTTTTTATGTAATCTGCGTTTTACTCCATGAAAAATGTGTTGAATTTCATATCTCATAAATGAAACTTTACCTGCAACTATTTTTGAAACTTCTCTAACCAATTTCCTCGAAAGAGCAGCAATTTATTTTTAATTTAAACATCACAAAAATTCTACATGTCAGTAACAGCAATTAAAATCGCCTGAATCTAATACAGGAATAAAAGAGTTCTAAAATAAAAATCACTAAAATTTTGAAATCATCTCCGTTCTTCCGTTTCTACGCAAATAAACTTTTATCTGACGAATTAATTTCCTTTCCAATATTGTTGTGCCAAATATTGAGAGTATTGTGCAGCTTATATATCAGTTGAACGCACACACACATGAATTTCTGCATATGAATATTTATTTGTATGCTTATAATATATGCCTTCGACGGAAAACATTCAAATTTAATAACTCAATTCCTGTTCGTGCGCTCCCTTCTGTGTAGATATGTACTATGTGAACAACAGTATACGAGAGTGTATGTGATTGTTTGTTTTCTGTTTCATGGACTGAATCGCAAATAAAATAAACCCAATAACAGAAGGATATCAAAACAATAGCGAAAATTCAATGCGGGTACGCAGTGTTTATAGCAGTGAATATATGTACATTATGTACGTATGTATCTGTGTATCTTTGTACATACATATGTTAAAAGTGTAAAATTTATATGCTGCAACACACCTGCTGCATAAGGGCATCTTTGGGTGGTTCTAAACAGAGTGCGTATAATTTTATATGAGATCTATGAAAATATCTCGATACCACAATACATAAATCACCATTTATTAATTGTCAATAATTTACGAAGCGAGTAATCTGGGCTTTTACCTAAGCTCTTGTATTGAATTGTCATTATCTTAAGTGGACTCATTCTTGAGGTAAGAAGCTTAAACGTTTTGCAATTGGAAAAATAAAGGAATTTATATTTTTATTTTCCCTGTTTTATTATATTATTTCGAAAATAAAGAATATAAATAAAAAATAAATAATATAAAGTAGATCGGCGAAAAAAGCCGCGTCCCTTATAGTTCCACAGCTGAATTATGCATCCCCAGCGGGAATACTGTTTATATTCCCGGTTTTTATATTAAGAACGGTTTCCATTATGGCAAAAACAGTAATAGTTTTGTCACACTAACAAAAGTATTGAATTTATTATTTAAATTTTTGAGAATATATTGAATTTGGATATACTAATGTGCCCAAAAAATAAGGTGACATTGTATTTTTTTGAAAATTCTTCATTTATTCTTCCAAATCAATTCCATACCCTTCAAAGTAATGCACTTATGCCAACGGATTTTTCAATGTTCGAAACGCTGGTTGTAGTCACTTCCCGGGATGGCCTTCAGTTCCGTCTTCGCTGCGGCTTGAATCTCCTCTATCGTATAAAAACGGTGTCCCCGGTGCGGTCTTTTGAGCTTGGTGAACAGCCAGAAGTCGCACGGCACCAGATCAGGTGAATATGGTGGTTGCGGAACAATATGGGTTGAGTTTTTGGCGAAATGATCACGAATTACGAGGGCAGTATGGAATGGTGCATTATCGTGGTGTAAAACCATGAATTGTCTTCCCACAATTCCGGCCCTTTTAGGCGGATAGCGTTACGCAAACGACGCATAACGTTCAAATGATATTCCTTGCTGACTGTTTGACCGGTTGGAAGGAATTCATTATGGACAACACCACGATAATTGAAGAAAACAGTCAGCATGACCTTGATTTTTGAGCGAATTTGGCGCGACTTTTTTGGTCTCGGCTCTCTTTTTGCACGATATTCGCTCGATTGATCGGTTGTTTCGGGGTCGTAAGCATAGATCGAAGTCTCATCGCCAGTTATAATGCATTTCATGGCACCCTGGTAGTCGGGAAGCATCGTTTCACATACTTCAACGCGACGCCTTGTTTCCAAAAAATTCAATGTTTTCATTACCAGTCGAGATTTGACGCGCTTGAGGCCCAAAACATCCTTCAAAATGGTGTTGGCTGAGCCTTTCGATATGCCAACTTTATCAGCAAGGTCTCTAATTGTTAATCGACGGTTTTTCAACACCAAATCTTTGATTTGTTGAACGTGAGCTTCGTCGGTTGGGGTTGATGGTCGGCCTGGACGCTCTTCGTCTTCGACACGTTCACGGCCGGGTTGGAACTCACCACTTGTAAACATTTTTTTTAGACATTGATTCCGTAAACAACGTTTAATGCAAGTTTTTTGTTCAACAAATTTCGACATCGCAAAAAACGAAAAACTCACTTTTAGCAGCTCACAAAACGACACGTATCTCAAACACTAATGAATATTTTGACATGAAATTTTACATAAATGTGACTGACAGTACTACCAACCTAAAACAAAAAATAATTCTCCAAATCCTTCGACGCGCGCAGTTTAAATTCAAATGTCACCTTAGTACACACAGTAGAATTGTCTGTCAGTTCTCCACAAGAAGTGCTTGTTTCTCGTAACCGGTGATATTGATTAGCTATAGAGTATAGCTAGCACACAAACGCAATCAAAATAAATATTCAAAAACTATCTCAAATTATTTAGTTGTTTCGAGAAAAACTTTTATAATGAATGTTATATTAAAGAAGGGAAAAAGGACACGGAAATGTGTGATCTCCAGGATCATTTATTAACGACTGCAAAATATAAAATTTTCTTTATTTATTTATTTTAATAAAACCTGTAAATAAATTTACAGACATACTAAAAAAAGAAAGGAAAACTGTCTGCTTAGGCCTTTGTCCCATTTTTTATAGAAACAGTTTGTATAGAAACATATTAATTAAAATGAATTTTATTTTTTTTTTTATTGATTTTTAAAAAAACCCCCCTAATATAGCATCATACTTATATAAAATCTTTTAGATTTGTGAGAAAAATAGATACGTTGCTGCCATGTGTTTTGTTCAATATTTATGTACAAACATTTATTTACAAACTTTCATACACCCATACATACATACCTTTGTTTCAAAGCGCAGTATGTTTTATTTATTGTTGCCACTTTTGCTATATTTTTTTGAAATTTTTTTTAATTTTTTTACATTTGTTTTCCAATTATTTCAAGGTTTTCCCACAAGCACCTCTCTCCGCCACTTCACCAAAAAATTTCAACACACCTCAACTTTGTTTTTTGTTATTTATTGCTTTACTTCCGCAACATGTTGCTACAGAGTATAATAGTTTTATTCACTCATCTGTAGTTTGTATCAACTAAAACTAACCTAAGCTGTAACTATAGTAAAAATTGAGATATTGTAATGAACCGACAAACCACCAACATCGACCAAATTTTATATGACATTTTTATGTTTCGGTTCGGAAGCAGACTACCATCTTAGCTGCTTTCGATATAACCCAGTTTCAAATTTCATCTGATTCTTTCACTTTCAAGTATATAAATCAAGCACCAATTAATATATCGGGATATAACTTTGCCCAAATAATGCGCTTAAAAAATTCCACTTTATGACAAAAAAATTTTCAAAATCTGACTACAGCTGTTCAAGCCTCGGATACCAAATGTGTGAAATCCAGCTCCAAGAGCGAGCATTTTCTCGAAAACATCGGTTAATCTGTGAGATATGTTATTAAAAGTTGGAGTAAGTTCTTTCCTGACAATAGATTGCCTGTATGTCGCAAATGGATACTTTATGCCGTATATATCGATGAGCGTATTTTCTAATAACAATGTAAATTTGTGTCTAAAATAGATAATATCGAGTAACAAATTTCACGATTTTGGAACATCCAGCCGACTTTACTTCATATACATATATTGCTTGTTAAATTCTTTCGGAACCTTTTTAAAATAAAGTTGTGCCAACACCTGCAGGTACATGTTTCTCCAGCTTTGTCCTTATCAAGTTACTAGAGTATTGAATGGTCGGTTACACACGAGCTTAGCACTTCCTTACTAATTTTTGTTTTTATTTATTTCTTGTTGCTATTTTGTTTTTGTTGTTTAGATAGTGTTTGGTATTCTAGAAATTTATTAAAAAACGGCAGTCACGTTTCACAGTTATCGCTGCCGAGCTTGCAATTGTACCGTTGTATGCGTGTGACACCTGTGCTTTTTGGCAAATTGTGATCGAAATACTCGTACACGAATGGGAACAAATGTACTGGCAATATTAGCTTACGTTGGCAAAAGCTAGCAAACTTGTGTGTTGATGTATGAGCGGAAGGAAGGGGAGGGAAAATTTTGGGGGCAAAATAAAAAACTCCAAAAAAGTGACATTAACAGTTGGTCCATAAACGCGCTAACGTTGCTAACGAGGATTGGCGGAAAGTCTCACATTTTTACATTTGCCACCCATTGTGTGTGTATGTAAATGGGGTTTTTTCCCGTGATTGTTGCCGGGTGTGAAAATTTATATTTGATATGACAGCTTGGTGATGTTTTCAATATTTGCACAAATGGCGTATGGTAAAACAGTAATAACAACAAAAAAACAACAAGAGCGAAAACAATAAGAGCAGTTTATTTGCTGCCGTTGCCTTGTGTCAGTTGACTTCGACACTTCACACATATTAAAAATCTATCAAAAACATATTAGCTGCTCAGGCGACAAACAACTGTTTCTACATACATATGTATTAATACATAAATATGCATATCTGATGTGCCTTTAAATATTTGGAAATATGCTAAATTTTCTTTTATTTTAAATGCAAAAATATGCTTGTGTATTTCACATATACATACATATATGTGCGTAAGTAAGTGTGTGTATTGGCAAAATTGCTGAACGTATTTATACACTACAATACATATGTACATATGAATGTTAACACTTGTCGCCGTCAACTGACATTGGCGCCCATTTATTTCTTTGTTTTCAAGCGGAAAAATATAATTGACAATTTTTGCAATTCAACAAAGTGACTGTCATAGCATGCCAGCAGCAAAACTTACAGAAATAACACGTTAAAAGTATGCAAATAAACATACATATTTATGTAATAAAATGCAATATTTGCTTGAGTATTCCGATTGACTAAAATTTAACGCAACAAACAAACAATGAAGCATATAACGAATTCAAAAAATTTTTTTGAACGGTAAACTTAAAATATATATAAAAATATAGATTTTATTAGTGACTTTTAAAGTCTTTAGCAAATTTTATAAATTACAGCTCTTGCGAACAAGTTTACGTAAACTACTACTCCGCGACTAATTTCATTTATTTTAACAATACAAGTTAAAAAATGTCAGCATAGGTGGCAACTCTGCTCAACATTTCTTCATTTTACCTTAAAGTCTTGTAAAGACCACTTTTTTAGATTGAAAGGCATATTTTCATAACTATTATGTCTTATGGAGGATGGAGTCATGTGTAGAAGTTCACGCAAGTGAGGAAAGTTCTCTGATCACCATTCACTGGGGAGTGGCCAGAAACGATTCTTTTACATATGACTCAAGAAGCTCACGACTTCCGGTCTTTGACCAAGTATTCTCTGGGTAGCCTAAGAACATCCGTTTGAAGGCGAGCTAAAGTGAGAAGGCGAAATATTACCTACTTAGGGTTGTGCGCTGGGTTTGGGACCCGCCACGTAAAAAAAACACCTCCAATGAAAACCAAACGACAGCTTCGGATAAGTGACCCCTCTTTTGATGACGATCATGGCAAACGAATTAAGGACTATGATTTGCGGGCATGCACCTGGAATTTCGGGTCCCTTAATTGGGAAGGTGCCGCTGTCCAGCTGGTTGATGTCCTCGTGAAAATAAAGGCAGACATCACCGCCGTTCAAGAAATGCGATGGACGGGACAAGGACAGAGACAAGTAGGTCCTTGTGGCATTTACTACAATGGCCATAAAAACGAGCGCAAGTTTGAATTCGTAGTGGGAGAGAAACTCCGTCGCCGAGTACTATCATTCACTCCGGAGAATGAACGTCTAGCCACAATCCGCATTAAAGCGAGGTTCTTCAACATATCGCTGATTTGTGCCCACGCCCCGACGGAAGAGAAGGACGATGTGACCAAAGATGACTTTTATGAGTGCTTGGAGCGCACTTATGAGAGATGCCCCGCCACGATGTCAAAATCGTGCTTGGCGACTTCAACGCCAGGGTGGGCAAAGAAGGTATCTTTGGCACTACGGTCGGTAAATTCAGCCTCCACGAAGAAACATCTCCAAATGGGTTGAGGCTGATCGACTTCGCCGGGGCCCGAAATATGGTTATCTGTAGTACTAGATTCCAGAATAAGAAGATACATCATCGTTTTAGATGTGCGTGCGCTCCGAGGTCCTAACATCGACTCGAACCACTATGTTGTTGCAGCCAAAATTCGCACCCGCCTCTGTGCAGCAAAAAACACACGCCAACAAACACAAGGATGGTTCGACGTCGAGAAGCTGCAATCACAACAGACAGCCGAACGATTTTCTACTCGGCTTGCACTCCTGCTCTCTGGGAGCACTCGTCAACAACTCGGTATAAGGGAACTGTGGGGCGGCATTTCAAACTCCTTATGTACAGCTGCAACCGAAACCATTGGTTTTCGGAAAGTGCAAAAGAACAGCTGGTACGACGAGGAGTTCCGTGTCGCAGCGGAGAGAAAACAGGCTGCCTACCTCGCAACGTTACGATCGACCACAAATCGTGCGGGATGGGATAGATACCGAGAGTTGAAGAGGGAAGCGAGACGCATTTGTAGACAGAAAAAGAAAGAGGCCGAAATGCGTGAGTACGAAGAGCTTGATAAGCTGGCCGACAGGGGTAATGCTCGAAAATTCTACGAAAAGTTGCGGCGACTATACTTAAATTATGGAGGGAGCACTTCTCCAGCATGCCGAAGGGCAGTGAACGTACAACGCCAGGAGAACGCGAACCCGATTCCCCTATCGATGACGATGGAGCAGACGTTCCATTGACCGACCATGAAGAAGTTCGAATAGCAATTGCCCGCCTGAAGAACAACAAAGCGGCAGGGGCCGACGGATTGCCGGCCGAGCTATTCAAACACGGCGGCGAAGAGCTGATAAGGTGCATGCATCAGCTTCTTTGCAAAATATGGTCGGACGAAAGTATGCCCAGCAATTGGAATTTAAGTGTGCTATGCCCAATCCACAAAAAAGGAGACCCCACAATCTGCGCCAACTACCGTGGGATTAGCCACCTCAAAATCGCATATAAGGGTCTATCGAGCGTATTGTGTGAAAGATTAAAGCCCACCGTCAACAATTGAACCTTATCAGTGTGGCTTTAGACCTGGAAAATCAACAACCGACCAGATATTCACCATGCGCCAAATCTTGGAAAAGACCCGTGAAAGGAGAATCGACACACACCACCTCTTCGTCGATTTCAAAGCTGCTTTCGACAGCACGAAAAGGAGCTGCCTTTATGCCGCGATGTCTGAATTTGGTATCACCGCAAAACTAATACGGCTGTGTAAACCGACGCTGAGCAACACTCAAAGCTCCGTCAGGATCGGGAAGGACTTCTCCGAGTCGTTCGATACCAAACGAGGTTTCAGACAAGGCGTCTCCTTATGGTGCGTATTTTTTAATCTGCTGCTAGAGAAAATTATTCGAGGTGCAGAACTGAATCGAGCAGGTACAATCTTTCATAAGAGTGTACAACTACTAGCATATGCCGATGATATTGATATCATCGGCCTCAACACCCATGCCGTTAGTTTTGCTTTCTCCAGACTTAACAAGGAAGCAACGCAAATGGGTCCGGCAGTGAACGAGGGCAAGACGAAATATCTCCTATCATCAAACAAACAGTCGTCGCTCTCGCGACTTGGCTCCCACGACAGTCATAACTTTGAAGTTGTAGATAATTTCGTCTATCTTCGAACCAGCGTAAACACCACCAACAATGTCATTGTGGAAATCCAACGCAGGATTACTCTTGCCAACATGTGCTACTTCCGACTGAGTAGGCAATTGAAAAGTAAAGTCCTCTGTCGACGAACAAAAACCAAACTCTATAAGCCGCTCATAATTCCCCTCCTGCTATACGGTGTAGAGGCGTGGACGATGACAACAACCGATGAGTCGACTTTAAGAATTTTTTAGAGAAAGGTTCTGCGAAAGATTTATGGTCCTTTGCACATTGGCCACGGCGAATATCGCATTCGATGGAACAATGAGCTGTACGAGATATACGACGACATTGACATAGTTCAGCGAATTGAAAGACAGCGGCTACGCTGGTTAGGTCATGTGGCCCGGATGGACGAAAACACTCCCGATCTGAAAGTATTCGACGCAGTAGCCGCCGCGCGGAGCAGAAGAAGAGGAAGACCTCCACTCCGTTGGAAGGACCAAGTGGAGAAGGACCTGGCTTCGCTTGGAATATCCAATTGGCGCCACGTAGCGAAGAGAAGAAACGAGTGGCACGCTGTTGTTGACTCGGCTATAATCGCGTAAGCGGTGCCTACGCCAGTAAAGAAAAAGATTTTGACTTATGAAATTTATTGGTTTACATTAAAAATTTACAATTTTGAGATGATTGATATCTCTTTCCAAATTTTTTTTAAGTATAAACTACTTTCAGCTTTAGTTTAGTAGTGTTTTAGTATTAAATATGGTTGGCAACACTACTAACGATAACTAAATCTAATGAACTGAAAGACTTCCTTAAATCATTTTATATTTTACTTATATTGTAATAATTACTTTTCAAGTTAAATCACCTAAAACTAATTGAGATAGATATACGGATATTAATACATAAATGATCAGAATGACAAGACAAATTGAAATCCAGTTCACTGTCTGTCTGAATTCGTCCGTTCGAGAAAGCTGTAATTTGAGTAAAAATTGAGAAATCTTGATGAAACTTGGTATGCAGTCCCTAGTACAAAAAAAGTTATGAGTTCGTAGAAGGCCGTAATCGGACCATTGCCGCGCCACAAAATGTCATCAACCGAAAAATATATCTTAAGATATAAAACTCTTAATAAGCACAGGAGATTGCAGGAGAAAAGGAATTCTATGGACAAAAACTTTTGAAAAAGTAGGCGTGGCCCCGCCCTCTAATAAATTTATTGTGGAAATCTCCTAAACTAATACAGCTGTACCGATTTGCCACCATTTAGTGTTATGCTCCATTTTTAAGTCCAACTTACTACAGAGTTGATTGCATGTTGCAGGTTTAGCGTAGCTTTTTCTGCCCTGAGGAACCCCTGCTTGAATTTCTTTTAGTTTGGACAACTCATTTCCTTGTTTTAGACGGAAAAATCTTATGGTAAAATACGATTCTAAAACAGCACAATACTTAACTGGAAGACATGATTTTAGTTTTTGCATAAGGCCTTCGTGTCATACGTTGTCGAACGCTTGTGCAACGTCAAGAAATACAACTGAGCATACGTTTCTCTCCTCCAGGGATTTTTCTATTTATGATGTTATTCTGTGAATTTGTTCTATTGCTGAATGCTTATTTCTAAAACCGAACTGATGCGATGGGATTAACTGCTTTCGAGATTTGTGGAAGTAAAGAAATTGGTCTATATGACGAGACCACATGAGGATCCTTTCCTGGCCTAGGAACCATAATAACTTCGGCAACTTTCCAAAGACTTGGAAAATCTGTCAGACTAATTGCTGTATTGAAAAGATAGGTGAGCTTCCTGCTTTAACACTTCAGCTGTAATTAAGTCGAAGCCAGTCGCTTTCTTAACTATAAGCCTTTTAATTTCACTTTTAAGTTCACAAATGGTGATTGCTGGGATTAATGCATGATCCTGCGATTTCACTCTCCTCGTTTGGACGAAAGGTTTCAGCTAGGTGTTTTGCAAATGCATTAACTTTATCACAATCACTTCTAGCCCACGTAATGGAAGCAACTTTTAGTGGTGCAACGTGACTTGTTGGACGTTTCAGATACTTTGTACTTTTCCAGAGTGAGTAATCTTTTTTTTTTGTCAACGGATAGTTGAGATAAATATTTATTAATTGACTCATTCTTAATATGAGCAATTTCTCGTTTTAATCCTGCTGTTGCCTTATTAGGGTTGGTTTTGTCGAGTGGTGAGCGGGTGTGTTGCCATTTCCGTCGTAACTTTCTTTTCTTAATTAAAATAATTTTTATTGCTTTAGGGTAATTTGAACCTATAATTTTCCGCTTTATCTACGGAGTACTATCCCAAGCTGCTGTTGAATTTCTTTCGTAAATGTGTTAGCTTCTAACTCCAGTTGTTCAATTGTTGTGATTTTCAGACCCTTTTTGTTTGAACGAATTCCAGTCAGTATTTTTGTTGTATAGCTTCAGACTAAGAACTCTTTTAATGACTGTTTCACTTACTGTTAAATATAATGGGGAGTGATCAGAGCTTCTTCAACCTACACCTTCTATTTCTACGAAATTTCGAGATATCTTCCTGGTTACAAAAAAGTCCATTACATCTGGTATTTAGGGGGTGTTCGTTGGCTGATACAAACTCACACTCGGTTTCTTGAGCTGTCTGGAATAAGTCTTGCTCTTTAGCTGTCGTTAGACGCGATCCCCAGTAAGCATGCTTAGCGTAAAACTCGCCTCCCATAATAAATGTGTGTTTGTGCATATTGAGAAGTTCTTTATATTCTTCAACGAGGATTTTGTATCTCGGCGGGCATTATATTGCAGTAATTGATAAGGGTTGGTTTGTATGATAGATTTCGTAGTTTTTGAAAGTTATATGGCTATCTTGAATGCTGCCAATAAAACTTTTCGAACAATGAGCCGGACTTTTTCACATTAATATTATTATACTCCGTTAATATATTCCACAGCAACTTTCAAGGCCCGCCGATATTAATAATTGGAGGCCACACCTTCATTTGCATTATCTTGTGCTTAATGTTATGACCAGATTAATTAAACATTTAATTCCTCCCAAAATTATGCGCTATTTCGCATGAAAAAATCTATTAAATTTCACACTCCTTCAACATTCACCTCTCTGAAAATACATGTGTATTTTCAATTGTTTTTGTGGTTGCAACATTATATTAACTATTATATTATAATTGCGCTTGTTTTTGTGGTTTATCACATTATTATTCTTCGCTATTTTTCATAGTCAAAGTGAATCTTTGATGTACGAGCATGTAAATATGCGCTGGCATACTTTTGCGGTTACATATGACACGTTCACACACACGCGCATGTAAGTTGGTGAATTCGTGGATGTTAGCGCGCCGTGGTTTTTACAATTTTAGTGTTAATTGACACCACAAACGCGCATGAAAATTTCATTAAAACTTAATGCACGCAATTAAGCACAGAATTGTCGCGCTAACGCACACACACACGCACAGGCGAGCACACCCACATATGTACATATTTATACAAACACATACAAAGGTTTGCTGCAGCATATTGCTCTTGCTGGAAAAAGAAGCTTTCAGCATGTGCATTTAAAGACACACACTTATACATGTAAATACTGGTTGGCGACATTTCGCAATTTGGCTGCTGCCACATTCAGACTGTTGACACCTGAAAAAACCTGCAGCGGCTTCTACTATTTATTACTGCCGACATATATACTCCCGCATGCTCATACATATATGGACAAATATACATACATATGTATATCAAAAAACTGTGGTGGTGTGCGTGCGTATGCACTCATAGAATCGAATAATTTTCAAATTAGTGTCATGCGCTTGTGAAATGTGAAATTCACGCGGCAATTGAAGCGTGATTGAGTGCATTAATTGTTCTTCGTAGAGTTGGGGACTTGATTGAGGGCCAATGAAATGCGCCATGAGTGATTTAAAAGTTTATAGTAATCGATAAGCTCACTTCACTTTCCAGAATGACGAGAAAATTTGCGAATATACATATACGACTAACGCTCTAGAAGCGTTTGGAAAACTGAAGTTCAAAGAGGAAAAGGAGTCAAAATGCTCTTTCGGGTTGATTTCAATCCAGACAAATTTCCCTCTTAAGAGTTCAGCCACACTCTCCATATCTAAATCTATATCTATATCTATATCTATATCTATATCTATATCTATATCTATATCTATATCTATATCTATATCTATATCTATATCTATATCTATATCTATATCTATATCTATATCTATATCTATATCTATATCTATATCTATATCTATATCTATATCTATATCTATATCTATATCTATATCTATATCTATATCTATATCTATATCTATATCTATATCTATATCTATATCTATATCTATATCTATATCTATATCTATATCTATATCTATATCTATATCTATATCTATATCTATATCTATATCTATATCTATATCTATATCTATATCTATGTCTATGACTTTGGTGCTGGATCTTGAAAATTACTAAAAGGCGATAAATCAATAATAAAGTCCGCCAAAGACATTAAATATTACATTGTACAGTGAACATGGTGTCCTCCACATTAAGATGAAATCACATATCTCCAGACCTACTCGACCAACTGACTGAACTTGACATTATTTTGGCACTGACATGCCATAGTGCAAAAATGTGTGAGATCGAACCACAACCACATCCACTTCCCACATAACACAACTTTAAATTTCATCTAATTTTTTCTCTACATATACATATAACTGGAATTGTGAGAGAATAATTTCCTTATAACAGTATGTCTATACGTCAAAAATGGGAATTCAATTGGGTCAATACTTCTCTTTTACCCATAAATTTAGTACAATAGAAAAGTTTTCGAACTTCGAGCCCAATTTATTAACATTAAGTTAATTGATTGGAGTATTTTTCTCCTTACCGTGCACCTCTGTGCCTAAAATGGATAAAATTCAGTAAAAAACTTGCCGTAGCCCCCATATAACTATTATTATGAAGTTGAAACAATGGTTGAGTTTACTCCTTATATGGTATGTGAGATACCTTAACGAAACTCAAAGCATCTGTTTCCGTTAATAATATGTACTAATGTCAAAACTAGATAAAATTGATCAATAATACACCTACATACAACCCATATACC
The DNA here is from genome assembly GCA_027475135.1 of Bactrocera correcta. Lineage (NCBI taxonomy): Eukaryota > Metazoa > Arthropoda > Insecta > Diptera > Tephritidae > Bactrocera > Bactrocera correcta. The sequence goes on along the minus strand of CM050323.1, from coordinate 97,252,940 downwards.
TAAAAATATTTTCAAACTTCCGATTGACCTTATACAATTTGTATTGGTCAATATGTAAGATACCTTAGCAAAAATTACTTGAGCGTATAAAATTGAATACACTCTAGTTTAATTCCGAAATTTTCTAAAATTATATTGCACTATATACATATGTCAACTTCCATTATTCTGGCAAACCATATTACAATTATGGTTTAGGACTGGACATGAATTGATTTGGTCTAAACCCTGGTCTTAATCTCATATCCATAATATCGTCAATCATCTCAAAATAATTAAATTAGCCTTTTCGGTAAAATTGATGTCAGATATACATATTTCATTTGAAAATGAGTTTTATATAACTAAGCCAATTTGGTTTAAGACCTAAAATGAGACTTAATAAAGTATCGAATGAAATTTGGCCATTCAGAGAATATGAATATTCCAATGAAAGTTACCACGCAAATAGCATCAAGGTAGTTGCTCACCCGATAAATCTATTTCAAATAAAGTCTCGAATGATCTTAATCGGAAAGTTAAGAGGTTTAAAAATGAAAATTTGCAAAATAACTTCGGTCATTAACCAACGGGAAAAACTGTAAAAGTTTACAAACACCAACAACTACAGTATGTCCCGTTAAACCAAGCGCTGATACTTAGGCTTCTTCTTCTTAATTGGCGTAGACACCGCTTACGCGATTATAGCCGAGTTAGCAACAGCGCGCCACTCGTTTCTTCTCTTCGCTACGTTGCGCCCATTGAATATTCCAAGCCAGGTCCTTCTCCACCTGGTCCTTCCAATGGAGTGGAGATCTTCCTCTTACTCTGCTTCCCCCGGCGGGTACTGCGTCGAATACTTTCAGAGCTGGATTGTTTTCGTCCGGATAACATGACCTAGCCAGCGTAGTCGCTGTCTTTTAATTCGCTGAACTATGTCAATGTCGTCGTATGTTGCGTAACGCTCAAAGGGCCGTAAATCTTTCGCAGAACTTTTCTCTCGAAAACTTGCAACGTCCACTCATCAGTAGTTGTCATCGTCCAAGCCTCTGCATCACATAGCAGGACGGGATTTATGAGTGACTTAAAGAGTTTGGTTTTTGTTCGTCGAGAGAGGACTTTGCTTCTAATTGCCTACTCAGTCCGAAGTAGCACCTGTTGACAGGAGTTATCCGGCGATGGATTTCCAGGCTGACATTGTTGGTGGTGTTTACGCTGGTTCCAAGATAGACGAAATTATCTACAACTTCAAAATTATGACTGTCAACAGTGACGTGGGAGCCAAGTCGCGAGTGCGACGACTGTTTGTTTGATGATAGGAGATACTTCGTCTTGCCCTCGTTCACTGCCAGACCCATTTCTTTTGCTTCCTTGTCCAGTCTGAAGAAAGCAGAGCTAACGGCACGGGTTTTGAGGCCGATGATATCAGTATCATCGGCTTACGCCAGCAACTGTACACTCTTAGAAAAGATTGTACCTGCTCGATTAAGTTCTGCAGCTCGAACTAGTTACTCCAGCAGCAGATTGAAGAAGTCGCAGGATAGGGAGTCGCCTTGTCTGAAACCTCGTTTGGTATCGAACGGCTCGGAGAGCTCCGATCCTGATGGAGCTTTTGGTGCTGCTCAACGTCAGTCTACACAGCTGTATTATAAAAGCAGCTACTTTTCGAGCTGTCGAAAGCAGCTTTGAAATCGACAAAGAGCCCACCTCTTTGTGTGTGTGTGTCGATTCTCCTTTCGTGAATATCTGGTCGGTTGTTGATTTGCCAGGTCTAAAGCCACACTGATAAGGTCCAATCAGTTTGTAGACGGTGGACTTTAATATTTCACACAATACGTTCGATAGAGCCTTATACGTGATGTGGGGTCTCCCTTTTTGTGGATTGGGCAGAGCACACTTAAATTCCAATCGTTTAAATAGCTTGGCCGGCAATCCTTCGGCCCCGCTGCTTTGCTATTCTTCAGGCGGGTAATTGCTATTCGAACTTCTTCATGGTCGCGCAATGAAACGTCTGCTCCATCGTCATCGTTTGGGGAATCGGGTTCGCCTTCTTCTGGCGTTGTACTTTTACTGCCGTTCAGCAGGCTGGAGAAGTGTTCCCCCCTTAATTTAAGTATGCTCTGGGCATCGGTGACCAGATCAACTGTTCAGATCAACTGTTCAGTTCCTTTCAGTTGTTGACGAGTGATATCAGAAAGCAGGAGTGCATGCCGAGTAGATAACTGTTCGGCTGTCTGTTTTAATTGCAGCTTTTCGACGTCAAACCTTCCTTGTGTTTGGTGACGAGCGTTTTTTGCTGCACAAAGGCGGGGGCGAATCTTGGTTGCAACAAGATAGTGGTCCGAGTTGATGTTAGGACTTCGTAGCGTACGCACGTCTAGAACACTGGAGACGTGTCTTCCATCTATCACAACATGATCGATCTGGTTGGTGGATTTTCGATCCGAAGACAGCCAGGTAGCTTGATGTGTTTTCTTGTGCTGAAATGTAGTACTACAGATAACCATATTTCGGGCCCCGGCGAAGTCGATCAGCCTCAACCCATTTAGGGATGTTTCGTCGTGGAGGCTGAATTTACCGACCGTAGTGCCAAAAATACCTTCTTTGCCCACCCTGGCGTTAAAGTCACCAAACACAATTTTGACATCGTTCAGATTTTCAGAAAGTATTTGAGCTTGCTTCCCTATAAAATGGTTCTCTCTCACGAACTAAAGCTTTTTATTTGATCATCAACGTCTTGAAAACGATAAGGATTGTTTTAAGAAAACTGTCTTCTATGATAAGGCTCACCTTTACCTGAGTGGTGCTGTAAATAAAGAAGTATTAACTTGAATGATATTATACTTGTTTAATACTGTAATATTTTTTATATTATATTATTATTTAAATTAACGGTTCTTTTCTCATCGAAGCTATAATTCTATTTAGAGTTTAAACAGTGAACTTACTTACAAAGAAAACTAGTTAACAGCGAAATGGATTTATAACTTTTAGTGCCATTCCTCCAACACACAGCTCAGATAACCGATTCTCACCTGAACTGCTAAGCCATCGTACAATGAATGGAACAAACTGGGGCTACGTCGCGAGTAAGAGACGAATTATCCAGCCAGCAATGCAAATTTTGTTGTGTTTATTGAGCTCGAAGTTTTGGGGCCGCACAAAAATGTCTGCAGCGGCCAACCAACTAACCAACCGGCTTGCCGGTATCCTTCCGTATTGAGCCACATAACTCAAACATTCAGCATACAGTCGAAGCTGTCAGTCTTGCCATTCGCCGGAGCCGGGCGAGTCGCCAGTGAACCGCAGCGTCGTAACAGGAATTAATTTTCAATTTTTGCGCGAAAAGCCGTTGCCACTTCCATGGCAGTCAGGCGGGAAATAAAACTCTTGTTGCCCCGACGGCGATCCCTGTTTGCCTTGAGTTCGCTGACGGAGTTTTAGCTGCCGCTGCAGCTTTTATTGCGTCGCACTTGGGTTGTTGGCAGTGCTTGTAAATGTCTGCGCATTGCTACAGCAAATTGGCATCTCAAACCTTTGGGTGTGGCCGCAAAGCGGAATAATGACGCTGATGACTGAAGCGCTGGTAGGGTTGCCTGACGGTTGGTTGTTGTTACCAACCGTTGACTGAGGTGCTGCACTGAAGAGCTCTCGAAATTGATTGCAATTTTGCGAGCAGTGTTTGAAGTGTTTCGCGAGTACGCATATGAGTCTTTGTGTGTGTGAATCTACGCGAAATTGAGGTTAAGTACTCCGTGATGCCGCACAACATTGCCACATCACTCTGAGTGGTAGAATGGCATAATACCGTTGTATTGCCAACAGACACACACAATTACGCGTGTTTGTCTGCATGTTTCCATAAAGAAAACATATACTCACAATCTTGTGTATGTGTGCGGACAAAATGGAAAGGCAAAGTGAGAGTACCGAAACAAGTAAACAACAACAAATGCTTTGCGCCTTGGCTCAATCAGAGGATCCAAACAGAAATTAAAAGCAAAGTAACTTTTTGGATAGGATGCAAGGCGCTATAAATACACTTCCACTTGCTTTTAAAAGCATCGTTGCACTGAGAGAAATACGACGAAAGTAGGCTGATGTCCAATGAAATGAATTGCGAATGTTTCAGAAACGAAAAATTAATAAATTAATAAAAGTAAATATTTTTTCGAAGAGTATTACAACTCGTGCAATAGTTTTTTGGTTACAACTCGATCGCAAGTCAGTTGTTAAAGATTAATGGAAACGAGTAAGCAAGGGCTAAGTTCGGGTGTCACCGAACATTTTATACTCTCGCATAATAAAGTGATAATCGAGATTTCATTAACCGTCATTTACATATTTTTTTTATTTTGCTGTAAAATTAATTAACTTAGAATTTTCTGAGATATGGTTTTTGGTCCCTAAGTGGGCGACGCCACGCCCATTTTAAATTTTTAAAAATAGCCTGGGTGCACCTTCCTGCTGCCATTTCTTCCGTAAAATTTAGTGTTTCTGACGTTTTTTGTTAGTCGGTTAAGGCACTTTTAGTGATTTTCAACATAACCTTTGTATGAGAGGTGGGCGTGGTTATTATCCGATTTCTTCCATTTTTGAATTGTTTATGGAAATGCCTGAAGGAAGCGACTCTATAGAGTTTGGTTGACATAGCTATAGTAGTTTCCGAGATATGTACAAAAAACTTATTAGGGGGCGGGACCACGCCCACTTTTCCAAACAAATTACGTCCAAATATGCCCCTCCTTAATGCGATCCTTTGTGCCAAATTTCACTTTAATATCTTTATTTATGGCCTAGTTATGACGCTTTATAAGTTTTCGGTTTTCGCCATTTTGTGAGCGGAGCAGTGGGCTTATTTTGGCCATCTTCGAATTTAACATTCTATGGAGCCAAGAAATACGTGTACCAAATTTCATCATGATATCTCAATTTTTACTCAAGTTACAGCTTGCACGGGCGGACAGACGGAGGGACGGACAGACAGATTTCAACTCTACTCATCACCCTGATCACTTTGGTATATATAACCCTATATGTGACTCTTTTAGTTTTAGAACTTACAAACAACCGTTATGTGAACAAAACTATGATACTCTCCTTAGCAACTTTGTTGCGAGAGTATAAAAAGTAAGAAAATACTATCTTCTTCAATGTTTTCTTGGCGAAAATACTTACCCTGTGGGAACAGATATAAAACATCTCTATAGATTTATCATGGTTTTAAAGGGGTTCGAGACGTATCAGTATCAATCGTTACAAGATGAACCTATAAGAACTTTTCTGTCTTTATAAAGAACTGAACTGTCCGTTGCAGTCCAAACGGGATCTGTGCCATATTTTTAGAGATCAGCGGTAGAAGTTAACTTCACTTAATTCAACTATAATTGTGATATTTTAGTATGAACGAGACAGTATACAATATAAGTAGATTCCGAATTCCACAAAACTTATAAAATACCTCGTTTAATTTTTTAGGCAATGCACATACATACATGTTCCAATGTGTTCTTAGCATTAACCGTCTTTTATCTGCAATAACTGTGGCATTGATTTTGATAGATCATTTCATTGGTATTTTTCTAACAAAGGTTTAGAATCATTAAGCGTTTACAAAACACAATTTTCAAATTTCTTGAAAGCCTAAGGCCACGACTTGAACCAAAAAAAGGAGGATAAAACTAAACGAAAGTAACTTTATCTGAATACAATTGAATCTACATATATAATCTTTACATAGTCGTCTTCTATACAAAATAACAGCTTTGCTAACACGTTAAACAAGAAAAAGATGATTTGATGGTTATATCGTCTCATTTCTAATTCACCAAACGGGATCAGATTTCATACTGCTTCATTGACATATGGCTTTTATACGAGAATAGACTAATAGAAGACCTTAAAATATTTTTTAATTAGGAGGGCAAAAACCGACTTGTGAAGAATGACATTTATATAATTTAAAGCCTTAGGTTCTCGGCCGCAGTTTTACTAACCATTCGGCTTTGTATATTCATTAATGCACGAGTAAATTGCAGTCAACAGTATTTCAAGCAGTATGAAAATTTTTCTGAAAAAGTGTCTAACTTTTTAATATGAGTATGTTTTGCAGTGTATGCTTCTACCAAAATATGTGTGCGCTTCAATTGTTCCCCACAACAAGAACACCGGATTGCAGCTACCTCTCGCGCTTAACACGCCTTATAAGCCGCCACCGCCACAATTACTGCTTCGGCAACAAATTTTCTATAGCAACAATCCAATGAGTCTGTCACCACTCAGCAGTCACCGAACGGAGCATTCATTAGGCCTCTTTTTTGGGCGAACACCAAAAAAAAATCACACACACAAGAGGAAAATTAAATGAAAGGTGTAAAGTGACGACAGGCGTCTGAGCTGACACCGGACGAATGGTGCCTTCAATAACCGAGCTGGTGTCGTCTTTTGGCCTCGCAGTGTGTACGCGTGTTCCTCCGACTGGTGGCTTCGTAGGCGCAACAATTTGTAGCGTGAAGAGTACTCAGTCTGACAGTCGTTTAAGTATGAAGGTGTAAGGTTATGTGTTCCTGTGTGTTCGTATCGGCCGGAAATGCAATAAGACCCCTTGGTTGGCGCTTGACGCACTCAACTGCAACTGAAACTCAAATTACAACGCGTAGGTAGCGCTTGTTATAAGAGCGATTGTGGATGTAGGCAGGTTTCTGCAATATCATCCCTGCAAGCTCTACAACTTTAACTCAAATTCCGTTTGCAACAGCAACAACGTCAATTCCGCACTCGGTGGACTTCAGCGCTCATTTCGGTTTGTGACTCCAGTAATAGCCATTATAGATTGTTGTTGTTGTGGCAATAACTTTTGTAGTCAATTTTATTATAATTTTTTTTGCAACACGACCGAATCGCATGCAATTCGTAGAAATCCAATTAAAAGTTTGTGGCAAGTGGGAAAATTTTTTAGTGGCTTTATGGCCACATCGCCACCGCCATTGCTTCCGCTTTTCAGCCGTTGAGCCACACCGGTACGCAGTTGCTTGTAGCCAACACCGACTAGCCAACTGCTATGAGCGCAAATGACTCGATCAGCGAAGTTGTCGACTGGCGGAAGAGGGGTTGAGGAGTCGCGCCTGTATTGGATGCACAAGATGGCTACGTTGCATGTTTGCACGAAAAATCATTTGGTTGCAGTGCCGTTTTGTCATTTCGTGGCGGAGGGCGGAGAGCAAGAAAATTAAAACAAATAGCGGCGCTGATATGAGGCACCCAAAGTAACTGCGAATATGTGCTAGAATTGTGAGAGTGCATTGCAGCTGTGAGTATTTATATCTATGTATGTGTGTGGCAGCATCTTCGTAGCACGCGCACGAGCTCTATAAATTAGCATCAGACGGTATCGAGGCATAAGGAAATGGCCATACGGCAGGCGCTGTGAAGCGTAAGGCGCTCCGAGAGGAGCACGGAGGCGCGCAACACGCCACGCAGAGTTTAATGGAATTTATGAATTGACTGCGCATACAGCTTCCGCGCCATTGAACTGTTGCAGGCGAAAGTCGAGTCCATTGCTTGCCGACTACCGTAATTCATACCAACAAACCTTACCTTTCCTTAATTTTCAACCACCTCACGATTTAAACAATTTCGTGGTGCCAGCAACAAAAGCTCACTAATAGTTTATGCAACAGTGCAGTGACTGAGCGGTTGTTGTTATTATTGTTGTAGTTGCTGTAGGCAATTAATTGTTTTTGCTTTGCCACTGCAGCTGCAGGCCATTGGTGTCTAGCGCATTACTCTTTGTAGTTGCAAAGACAGAACTAAATTTACTATTTTTATTGTTTTTGTTTTCATATGTTTGTTGTTTTTGTTGTTAGCGCTACGGCGTCTGCCATAGTTATCCATTATTATTTCTATTGTTTGCTGCCAACTTGGCAATTATTCGGACTGCCGTCGTTGTTTTTGTGCTTTTGTTGTTGTTTCTGCGCTTCACTACCTCCAGCGACTTGTTGCTTTTCCTCATGCCGCTTGCACAGCATTATGGCCGCGCTTTTTGGTTTATGACTTTCAAGTGTCTTAAGTGTTTTTGAGTTTTCCCCAAAAGTTTCTTCAGTTATTTGCTTGCTCATTGCCTGCTCTCTGGGCCAATCTTGGCCAACTTATCACTGCCGTTGGCGTTTATTGAAAACTAATTTGATATTTATGATTTTCGAAAAGCTTCTTTGGAATGTTCTAGTTTATTGATAACAAGCAAATATGCAGAGGAGTTTGAGTTGTTCAACTTTTGTTGACATTTTAAGCAGAATTTGGTTGGGGAAGTTTGACAAATAATAATATTTAGAGCGAGGAATGTGGTCAAAAACGGAAAATTACTTAAAATATTTCATCGGACTTGCAGTAAAAAATTAAAAAAAAAGTTATTGGAAATAAGACGATGGGTATTATCTTCTTGGCGTGGCGTGGTGTTCTTAGAAGACAATTTCGAGTTCAACTTTCTATTAGTCGGTTATATTTCATAATTGTTGTGGTTTTCGGTAATATATCAACAGATAAAAATATTCTAAGCTGCTGCTTAGGTGATAATTCCTAACTTTTATGAGGGACAGAGAGAGACTTCAGGTCTAGTAGTTTATAGTTTTTCCAATAGGTGGCTTTGGATATCCTCATCTCGCGAATGGTTTACCCAAAATAATGTTAAAAAGTAATATTTTGAAGAAATAAAACTTCTCATATAGCTTTGCGTTTCCTTCACTCACGATTTTTGGAACATACGTCAAAGATAGACAATAACAAAGAGAACTGCTTTTCTTTGAAAAGTGTACGTTAGGCGATTGAAAAATGTGGAAAATGTTTATGGATGGTATACTGTAATAGCCAATCATGCGCAATATTGGTTTCGTCGCTTCCCTTCCGCTAATTCTGAAGTCTTAACTGCGGACAAATGTTAAAAATATCAAATAAAAGGGAAACTCGTTTGGAACTATTTAAATAAGGCTGGAGCAATTTAGGGCAATTGTGTATCCAGCTGCTCCCGGGTGGACCAGCTCATCTGCCTTTTCATTTTCTTCTATTTCTTTAAGGCTGAGTACTCAGATAATGTTAAAGTTACTTACCACGTGATATTAAACTTACGTTTTGCCTGCGCGTATAACCTAGCGCAATGATACTTAATATTAACGTCGAATAGCTTTAATTCCCGCTTGGCTATTCACTAGAATGTTTATAGATTTGCTGGTTAGAAAGAAGACTACTTGGTAATTTCTGCCTGTAAAACCGAATTGTAGCCATTTAGTTTGAAAAAACCTTCAGGGTTGGGATTACTTCAGAAAAAGAATCTCCACTGTTGTTCCGTCAGTGTTGATCCATCAGTGAATATGTAGATTTCAAAGATGGAACTTTCAATCACAGAACCATTGGTCCAATCATCTCTATTGAAGAATTAAAATGATGTTTTTAAGTCCTCTTAGGTCTCCTTTTTTCGGTCGCAACGCCAACTTAGCCTGAGTTCATTAAATATTTTAGGTATGCTACCATACTCCTAGTCTGGGATCAATGGTATATAATGGTATGAACCGGCGGACCGTAAGCATTGTCATATCCGTCATATATGTATATAGACCCTATTTCGTAAACACCCTTCAGAACCATTGTTAAGGTTTGTTCCAATACCGTACTGTTTTGATCACATCCACCATACCACCGCACCATATGTGAATCGATTACTTTTGTGTAGAGCCAATAGACCATGTGGGGTCGTAATCTCCACTTTGTGCCAATGGCTTTTATGCAAGAAATCTAGATTCGAAAGCTTTGGAGCCCAACCCTCAATTTCTTCTTTCCATCTGCGTCGAAGGGCAGGTACAGTGCTCCAAAGCAGTGGCAGAAATAAGCAACTCTGGAAGGAGTTAATTTAAACATTTTGCAGTTTGAACGATTGGAACGACCAAATTGAAATTCCACCAAATTACATTGATTTTTGTATTCTACGCAGATCCTTGTCTAGAAAATGGGTCCTAAAAGTTGCTGGGTTCCAGAGTTAAACAATGTCAAACATAGTTTTTGGCGGTGGGGTAATCAAGAGTCTTCTGGCAAATGGTCTTTCATTCGTCTGTGAGTGGAGTTGGGGTCTTCAGAATCGTACCATTTTTTTGGCCACTGGTGCTCCTTGCTACAGCGATCCCCTGTGTCTTAATATAGTTCACAGTTATGGCACTTTATAGGTTTTCGACTAATTGTGTTTTGTGGGCTTTACAGTGATCCGATTACTCCCATTTATGAATGAAGCTACAAATTTCATTAATTGCAGCCACCTCTGCTTATAAAATAGGATAAACTAGAAAGCAGTAGCAGTACGGCAGTCTGATAATAACAATCTCCTTGATTTATCTCTGAAGAAACTTACGATCAATCGCATCCACAATGGAGTTTTCAAAAAAAGACATTTACGTCCGAGAATTTCATGGATCAGTTCATATGTAAACTGTTATGACGTAACCTCAAATGTGAAGTTTAGTATACAACACAAAAATTACAAAACACCCTCAGTTAAACATTACATAATTGAAGCATTAAGAAAATTACCGCTACGGGCACTAACGGTATTTGAAACCAATATCCTCTTAAAATGCAAATCGGAGAAGTTTACTGCTACAAATATGCAACGTGCAACATGCCGCATTCTTTCAAAGAAATTTTCAGCTATCATTACATCATCACTCAAACATTTTTGCAAAAGAAAAACAACAAATTGTGGCAAAAATTTTGTGAGAATGCACAAAGTGTATGTCTGTCTGTTGGTGTATCGGCTCGTTGTCAAAGGCATGCAACAGCAGCATAACAATATTTTGATACTTTTGTTAAGAGGTAAATTGCTATTGTAATATGAGCACATGACACACACACACAAATGTGGGTATAAGCGAAATTGCACTAGTGCGACAACAACAACAATAGCAAAGCAAACGTTGTATGCTGACTGCAATGGATGCCACAATGCCAGAGTTTACAAAATGAAAATAACTCGAGGCGACATTGTCGACAGAAATACTTTCTATTTGCCAATAAATACATGTGTATGTGTGTGAGTGCACACCATTGCAATTGAAATGTCCATCGATGAAGTACTACACTTTGCATATGCGTGCGATAGTTCGTATGTATGTGCGTGCATTTTTGGTTAGAATCATGCCGCTCTTGCATATATGTCTGTGCGTGTGTATTTGTAAGTGTCAACACAATTCACACTATTATGACGTCAAGCCAACCACAACAATCGTAATCCAAAATTCATCATAATATTCCAATTGTGAGAAGTGAAAATTGCTCGCCGCACACTCACATTTCCCCTTTTTCAGAGTGCATAAGCGGAGTGTAAACATTGTTGCAACTTTTGTATTTTTTCGTATTGCTTGTTGACGAAGGGAAGTGGCTGCAATTTGAGCGGAAAAAACTTATGAAATGTAAGAATTTTTCTCTCACATCACTCATAAGTGATGGCGCACAGCAAAGAATTCACTTTAGATATAAAATTCCATTCAACCTAAGTTGTGATCTCTGTTATCGCTAACGACTTTACATATCATTGACGACTCTTACAATGAAAACATGGATATAAGTAATTTAAAAACCTCGCAACATTCGCATGTTCTGATAATTGCCATTGACCAATCTGAATCTTGATGGTGAGAGTCTCCAAAATTAATGAGCGGCAATATTTCGATATCGATCACTTAAAAATTGGAATCCTCAGTTATAAAGTAATTTTGTCGAGTTTTTGAACGCAAGTCCGTAATATTACCCTCGTACAATTTTACCTCCTACAGATCTTACCGGCATCTCCATCAAAGCATCAAAAAACATAGCAGCTCTGTACTCTTTACAGGGTTAAACAGGAACATATACTTATAGTATATACATGAGCTATATATGTATATATATATATATATATATTTCTTTTTTTTTGTATTAATTTATACATAACTACACTAGTCATTGCTTGAGTATTAAGTTCTCTTTCCAACGTCGGTGGAATCTTATAAGAAGTGTTTCCAAAGTATATTCACAGATTTTATATAAGGGGTATTCAGACCAGCCTTGTTAATTCGTTAGTCGTTATTCGGTAGTTTTTTATGTATTTCGTTTTTGTAAAATTAACAGACTATCGTTCTACCGAGTAACGAACTATCCATCTGGCAAGCTTGATAATTGTTTCGTTACTCGGTAATATCAGATCAGCTGTTCTCCTGCTCCTTTGTACATCAATTTAAAGTACTTACCAGTAATAAATTTGATCTGCTCCTCATAATTTTCAATTAAATGACTGACAATTTTTGATTTTGCACTTGAGGCATTTTTACTCTCTAATAAAATTGAATCAGCTGTTTCAGAATAAAATTTACCAAACTACAGGGGTGGAACAAAAAGTATGTTCACAGTTAAGCCTTTTAACAAAGTATCAACTAACAAATTACCAAATTAACCGGCTTCGGTCTGAATACCCCTATAGTGTTCCGCGACACAATCTTCAGTAGAATCGAAATTTATAAAATTCTTGATTTTTTCTGGTTAGGTATATATAGTTAAGTATACATTCCTCTTATCGACATTAATCGTCATCGGTTAAACATGTTTTGAAAAATCTCCAAATGAGTAACTCTTTTGTGTGGAAAGCATTCTACATAAACCATCGTTTAGAAAGGAGTCTCTGAGTGAGGCGAATAGGACAAACATCTAGTGTGAATGAAATAGACCGGCATAATCATATACCAACACAAACGATGGGATTTTTCTCCGAAGTTGCATAAAACAAGAAAAAACGATAACTTCGGTTGCACCGATGCTATAATTTCCCTTACATATCTTCTTCTTCTTCTGTACTGGCGTAGACACCGCTTACGCGATTATAGCCGAGTCAACAACAGCGCGCCAGTCGTTTCTTCTCTTCGCTACGTGGGGCCAATTGGATATTCCAAGCGAGGCCAGGTCCTTCTCCAACGGAGTGGAGGTCTTCCTCTGCTTCGCGCGACGGGTACTGCGTCGAATACTTTCAGAGCGGGAGTGTCTTCATCTATCCGGACAACATGACCTAGCCAGCGTAGCCGCTGTCTTTTAATTCGCTGAACTATGTCAATGCCGTCGTATATCTCGTACAGCTCATCGTTCCATCGAATGCGATATTCGTCGTGGCCAACGCGCAAAGGACCATAAATCTTTCGCAGAACCTTTCTCTCGAAAACTCGCAACGTCGACTCATCCGTTGTTGACATCGTCCAAGCCTCTATAACAGGACGGGAATTATGAGTGACTTATAGAGTTTGGTTTTTGTTTGTCGAGAGAGGACTTTACTTTTAATTGCCTACTCAGTCCGAAGTAGCACCTGTTGGCAAGAGTTATCCTGCGTTGGATTGCTAGGCTGACATTGTTGGTGTTGTTTACGCTGGTTCCAAGATAGACGAAATTATCTACAACTTCAAAGTTATGACTGTCAACAATGACGTGAGTGCCAAGTCGCGAGTGCGACGACTGTTTGTTTGATGACAGGAGATATTTCGTCTTGCCCTCGTTCACTGCCAGAACCATTTCTTTTGCTTCCTTGTCCAGTCTGGAGAAAGCAGAACTAACGGCGCGGGTGTTGAGGCCGATGATATCAATATCATCGGCATACGCCAGCAGTTGTACACTCTTATAGAAGATGGTACCTTCTCTGTTAAGTTCTGCAGCTCGAACTATTTTCTCCAGAAGCAGGTTGAAAAAGTCGCACGATAAGGAATCGCCTTGTCTGAAACCTCGTTTGGTATCGAACGGCTCGGAGAGGTCCTTCCCAATTCTGACGGAGCTTTTCGTGTTGCTCAACGTCAGCTTACACAGCCGTATTAGTTTTGGGGGGATACCAAATTCAGATATCGCGGCATAAAGGCAGCTCCTTTTCGTGCTGTCGAAAGCAGCTTTGAAATCGACAAAGAGGTGGTGTGTGTCGATTCTCCTTTCACGGGTCTTTTCCAAGATTTGGCGCATCGTGAATATCTGGTCGGTTGTTGATTTACCAGGTCTAAAGCCACACTGATAAGGTCCAATCAGTTTGTTGACGGTGGGCTTTAATCTTTCACACAATACGCTCGACAAAACCTTATATGCGATGTTGAGGAGGCTAATCCCACGGTAGTTGGCACAGATTGTGGGGTCTCCTTTTTTGTGGATTGGGCATAGCACACTTAAATTCCAATCGTTGGGCATACTTTCGTCCGACCATATTTTGCAAAGAAGCTGATGCATGCACCTTATCAGCTCTTCGCCGCCGTGTTTGAATAGCTCGGCCGGCAATCCATCGGCCCCTGCCGCTTTGTTGTTTTTCAGGCGGGCAATTGCTATTCGAACTTCTTCATGGTCGGGCAATGGAACGTCTGCTCCATCGTCATCGATTGGGGTATCGGGTTCGCTTTCTCCTGGTGTTGTGCGTTCACTGCCATTCAGCAGGCTGGAGAAGTGTTCCCTCCATAATTTAAGTATGCTCTGGGCATCGGTGACTAGATCACCTTGGGGGGTTCTACAAGGGTATGCTCCGGTCTTGAAACCTTCTGTAAGCCGCCGCATCTTTTCGTAGAATTTTCGAGCATTACCCCTGTCGGCCAGCTTATCAAGCTCTTCGTACTCACGCATTTCGGCCTCTTTCTTTTTCTGTCTACAAATGGGTCTCGCTGCCCTCTTCAACTCTCGGTATCTATCCCGCACGTGTTGTGGTCGATCGTAACATTGCGAGGTAGGCAGCCTGTTTTCTCTCCGCTGCAACACGGCACTCCTCGTCGTACCAGCTGTTCTTTTGCACTTTCCGAAAACCAATGGTTTCGGTTGCAGCTGTACGTAAGGAGTTTGAAATGCCGTCCCACAGTTCCCTTATACCGAGTTGTTGACGAGTGCTCTCAGAGAGCAGGAGTGCAAGCCGAGTAGAAAAACGTTCGGCTGTCTGTTGTGATTGCAGCTTCCCGACGTCGAACCATCCTTGTGTTTGTTAGCGTGTGTTTTTTGCTGCACAGAGGCGGGTGCGAATTTTGGCTGCAACAATATAGTGGTCCGAGTCGATGTTAGGACCTCGGAGCGCACGCACATCTAAAACACTGGAGACGTGTCTTCCGTCTATCACAACATGATCGATCTGGTTGGTGGTTTTTCGATCCGGAGACAGCCAGGTAGCTTGATGTATCTTCTTATGCCGGCGAAGTCGATCAGCCTCAACCCATTTGTGGATGTTTCCTCGTGGAGGCCGAATTAACCGACCGTAGTGCCAAAGATACCTTCTTTGCCCACCCTGGCATTGAAGTCGCCAAGCACGATTTTACATCGTGGCGGGGGCATCTCTCATAAGTGCGCTCCAAGCACTCATAAAAGGCATCTTTGTCACATCGTCCTTCTCTTCCGGCGGGGCGTGGGCGCAAATCAGCGATATGTTGAAGAACCTCGCTTTGATGCGGATTGTGGCTAGACGTTCATTCTCCGGAGTGAATGATAGTACTCGGCGACGGAGTCTCTCTCCCACCACGAATCCAACACCAAACTTGCGCTCCTTTATATGGCCACTGTAGTAAATGTCACAAGGACCTATTCGTCTCTGTCCTTGTCCCGTCCATCGCATTTCTTGGACGGCAGTGATGTCAGCCTTTATCTTTACGAGGACATCTACCAGCTGGGCAGCGGCACCTTCCCCAAATTTAAAGGGGCCGGACATTCCAGGTGCATGCCCTCAAATCATAGTCCTTATTTCGTTTGCCATGGTCGTCATCAAAAGGAGGGGCTCTCATTCGAGGCTGTTTTTTTCCTTTCATTGGGGGTGTTTTTTTTTCGTGGCGGGTCCCAAACCCAGCGCACAACCCTATGCAGGGGTGTTTCGCCTTCTCACTTTAGCTCGCCTTCAAACGGATGTTCTTAGGCTACCCAGAGGATACTTGGTCAAAGACCGGAAGTCGTGAGCTGCTTGAGTCATATGTAAAGAATCGTTTCTGGCCACTCCCAAGTGAATGGCGATCAGAGAACTTTCCCCACTTGCGTGAACTTCTACACATGACTCCATCCTCCCCTTACCTGGCGTAGAGGTTAACCGTGATCCTGAAGGCGGTTCCCCGGCGTGGGACCTAATCATTGCACTACGATGGGGTTGACCTCTGCGATTATTCCTAATGTGAATAGCTCGTGCGTGTAGTTTTTGGTAGCCTTACATATACAAAATATATTTTTATTCTTATACTTGGACAAGAATTCGTGCAGAAATTTTGGGGTCGTCAAGTGAAAAATTTCCCTTTCAAACACTTGAGTCTATATGCTATACGGAAATCTTCTTCGAAGATTGCATCATTGTCTTAGGCAATCATTCATGCCATATAGCGGGAAGATGTTTCCAATGGGAGTTATACGCTATAATGGTCCAATATCGGCCATTCCGACAAATGAGCGCCTTCTTGATTAGAAAAGAAAGGTTGCAAAATTCCAGATCGATATCTCAAATATTGAGAAACTAATTTTTATACAAAAAGACAATCTTGGCTAAATCGACTCAGCTTGTCATGGTGGTGGTGGCGTTACAAAAATCATTGCAAACACCTGTTCAAAGTGTAAAAATGTCACCATGGTTCATCAATTGCGTAATCGGGTTCACTATCCCTAATGTTATACTTTCTCTGCCATTCAGCAGGCTGGAGAAGTCTTCTCTCCATATTTTCAGTATACTCTAGTCATCAGTCACTAGATCACCTCTGGGGGTTCTACAAGGGTATGCTCCGGTTCTAAAAACTTTTGTTAGCCGCCGCATTTTTCCTAGAGTTTTGGAGCATTACTCAATCGGTCAGCTTATCAAGCTCTTCGTACTCATGCATTTCGGCCTCTATTTTGTCTGCAAATGCGTCTCGCATCCCACCTAAGCACGATTTTGATATCGAGGCGAGGGCAGCTCTCATAGGTGCGCTCAATGCGCTCATAAAAGACAACTTTGGTAAAGCAAATCAGAGATTTGTTGAAGAACTTCGCTTTTATGCGGATTGTGGCTAGACATTTCACCGAATTTGCGTTCGTTTATATGGTCTACAGTAAAGGCCTACTCAGTCCTTGTACCGTTTCCTCGCAGCTAGACAGCGGCACCTTCCCTATTAATGGTCCGGAGATTCCAGGTGCAGACCCTTAAATCGTAATCCTTAATGCGTTTGCAATAGTCCTCATTAAAATGGGGTCTCTCCTTCGTGACTGTTTTCTTCTTTGCATTTGCGGTGTTTATTACTTAGCGGGTCCCAAACCCAGCGCACTACTCTGGGGAGAGATATTTTGCCTTCTCACTTTAGCTCGCCTTCAAACGGATGTTTTTTGGCTACCCAGAGAATACTTGGTCTAAGACAGGAAATCTTGTGCTACTTGACTCTAGACGTCAGAAATAACTTCACATCAAATCAAATCATCATCACTGAATGCTTTCCTAGAACGTTTGCAGAATTAAGAATTTCACGACATGATAATAAAGTGTAATTCACTCAGTTATTTTCCATACTTTTTGGCTTTCCTTAAGTTAAGCTTTAGAGGTTTTATATACGTACTACTAAAAAAATTTTGACTTTAGCTTGAAACAACCCCTTCTCAAACAACGGACGCTTATAAAATTTCTTTAATACTCGTTTTATGGCAGATTTTTTTTCTGATACACCATCTAATTTTCATATCATTGCAAGCTATTTTTAATTTAGCTTGCATTAGGACTTACGTTTAGGAATTAGCACAATCCATTGTGCTTTAACAGAAAGCTAAAGGTTAAAGGAAGTAACGAGCAAAGGTAATCGGTTATGTATAAAGAAGAAAAACATTTATGTTAAAAACCAGGAAATGTACAAAAGCGAATTATTCTCTGTACAATAATTGTCTAATGCACTATATGGGTTTTTATTTCAAACCCTTTTTTGTGTTCAAAGAAAAAATAATTCATTTGAAAAAGCTTGTCAAATTTTCAGTTTTATTTTGCCATCAAAGCAACGAGTTAGTTAAAAAAGTTGCGTAGTTCAGTTTTTTTTTATTAAGGTTTTTGGAATGTTCAGAGAGCAATTGAATTCACAAACAAAAAGTTTTATCTCAGCCAAGCTTACAATGTAATATATCTAACTCTCCTGGATAAAAACCTATTCGCATTTTTACGTTTTTCCATTTTTTTTACGAAAAGCTTTTTTTAATTTTAAACGATTCCAAGCTATCAAAATACATACCTCTCGCAGCATACGGTTATATAAAAGATTATGCTGCATACATCACACTATATGATTTTGCCATCCTACCGCTCGTCGTCAGTTTGTACTTAAAAGCTGCAAATTTTGCAAAGGGAATTTATTCGACGTAGGAAAAGCCACAGCAAATGCAACAATTCGAAATAGCAGTAATGTATTACTAAAGGATTTGGCATTGTTTCCTCCATCTTTGTGCATACTTGAATGACTCGCAGACCGACTCAGCGCCTGGTTGACTGTCTAACGTTATGACGAACTTATCAAACATGCCTTTATATATTTTTGCACGCACTGCATACCTTCTCTGCATATTTATATGTATGTGTGTGTGTATGATTGTAGGGCTATGCATTTATGACTTTCTAGTATGCTGCGTATTTGCCTTTTCAAAACATTTTTCAATTTCACACAACAATGCCAATAAAAGGAACGAAAGCCAAGCGCTTAAACTAGCAGAGAGCGGGCAGCGTGAGAGAGAACGAGCGAAAGTGTCATCCAATAAAGGAAAATGTTATGAATGCAATGCAATTGCATTTGCAAAACTCATTGTTAGTGACACGTAAAAATTCCATCGACATTTTCAATTTCACTGTCAATCGCCTCGGCATCAGCATCATCATCATCACCACCACCAAAGGCATCAACGCCAAATCATGCAAACAGCACATCATTTCTGTGAGCTATTGTCGAAAATGTAAAGTGCAGCAGATTCAAGCGATTGAAGCAAAATGTATACTGAAATGTATTATTTATTATATAATAGTTCTGATTCATATACATATTATATTAGATATGTTTTTATATGAAAGGTATTTTTTTAATTCTGCCAAATGTTAGAAGAAAATCCGTGTCCGTGATATCAGGAATCATTTAGGCGAACTGTTAATATACGAAAAAAATCGATTATTTTTAATAATGCATCTATACTTATTATCGGGGCTTACATTGGATGAAATTTGTTCTGGTCACTGTTTTACTTTATAAATTTTATACGCGTTTTTTTTTTTTTCAAAACTACTTTTTTCAAATTCTGTGACAGAGAATCATTTCAAAACTACTTGACCGATCCATTTCAAATTTTGTACACATTTTTGACATAGAAAATACCTCCCCCAATCA
This sequence comes from Bactrocera correcta, assembly GCA_027475135.1. NCBI lineage: Eukaryota > Metazoa > Arthropoda > Insecta > Diptera > Tephritidae > Bactrocera > Bactrocera correcta. Next base: position 97,233,612 of record CM050323.1, on the reverse strand, counting down.
TTTAGTAATTTTGCTTTTTACAATCAGGGTGTTTTCCACCCACAAAAGGGCGGAATTTTTGGTGGAAATAGCAGTTTTCTCTTTAAATGGCCGGAAATAATTTTTAAATGAAAAAAATATCAGAGAATCGTTATTATCTGACAAATTTTTTGGGGCTTTTTATTTTCGAATAAAATCCAGCTGAGTTATGGTGAATACCGCAAAGTGTTTTTTCTCAAGACGTTCTGGGAGAAGCTCTGTTTAATGTCATGAAAAAACTACCATAGATTGTCAAAGGTATGCTAAATAATGAAAAAAGAGGTCGGAATAAAATTACCCAATCCATATTTAAATAATAAAAAAAAGTATTTTTTACCTTAAAATCCCTATTGGGTTGAAACGAGTCAAAATTTCCTTTAGCCCCCCATATACCTAGTAGAAAGATTTTCGAACTTCCTGGTGACCAAAATGTGAGTTATTGTAAAAAAATTTAAAAATTATGTTTTTCTAATGGTGCATATTTTTACCTAACCCTAATAAAACTGGATGTAAACTTGCTCAGACCCCATATAACTAACAATCTTTAAACACCTGAAGGGGGTATTCTGGTCTATAAATTAAAAAAAATCGATTTTTTTTATATTTTCAAATCTTAACTATTCAGTAATATGTGTACAAGAGGTTTTTTCAAAATTCAAATTATTTTCGGAGATATAGGCATTTTTCTGACCGGCATCCAAACTAGTTCGGCCGGATCTAATCGAACAAAAAACATTAGGGAAACTTTAAACGCGTTTTCTCAAAAATTACTTTTTCAGAACGATACCCAAGATTTCCTAGGTTCTACTGGACCGATTTACTTGAAATTTTTAAAGTCTTCTTTATAGGCTTGTCTATGGTTGGAACTAGCCCCATCCCCAAATTTATTTTTATTTTTATTGTTTTTAAAAAATTCAAAATAGTCAGAAAAAGTGATCCAAAAAAAACTTTTTTTTTTTAGGCAGTCGCCATTTTGTGAAACTTTTTTTCCCCACTTTTCCGTAGTTCCGGCCATTATTCTAGATTAATTTTTTTTTTTTTGGTTTCAGATAGGGGTTTAAATCAAGGGTATGGTCACGTGGAAATTTTTAGAGACCCCCACTTCGTCAGCTCATAATTTTTGAAATTGTTTACTTTTTTTAGTTTTTAATTTTTTTCTGTACTCTTCTAAAATTAAAAAATAACTAATAATAAAATGGAAAGTGAAAATATTAATTGCCTTTTTTTACGACACTTTAAAAATTCAGTTACACTCGAACTTAGCCCTTCCTTACTTGTTTATTAATTGATTGAGAAACAGATGTCAAGCTTTCACAAAAATATCTCCACAAAGTAACAGTATATAGAATTAAATTTAGGGATAGGTGGCAACAAGAGAATAAAACAAATTTAAACAAATTTTTAAAAGTGTGAGGTGGATATAAATATCCTATCAATAGGTAGGACTTATTGCCACGCAAACATTTTTTGAGTTCTGGAAACAAATGGAAGTCGCTGTGGATCAAATCTGGTGAATACGTTAGATGCTCCAACAATTCGAACTATAATTCATGGATTTTAGCTATTGTAATAATGCTCTTGTGGCACGGTGCATTAGCCTGATGAAAAAGGATATTTTTTTCTGTAAACCGGGTCTTTTTTTTACGAACTTTTTCCTGCAACTGGTCCAAAAGTTTGCGGTAATATTGAGAATTTATTGTTTTGGCAGTTTGCAAGTAATCCCCAAACGAAATTTCTATCGCATCCCAAAAAACTGATGCCATAACGTTCTTGGCCGATTTTCGAACAAAAAATTGTTTCGAAGCCAATCAACCGGGTTCACACCACTCTTTAGCCTCTTGTTTTGATTCAGGATCATGGTGGCAGACCTAAATCTCATCCATGCTGATGAATCGGCGCACTAAATATGACTCACATTGCCTAATGAGATGTGTAGAGCCTCTACTAAATATCTCTCAGTCAATCGACGATCTTCCAAAACCATTTTCTGTATTTTGGCTACGACAGCGGCGTAGCTACAACTTCGGGCGCCCGGGGGCAAGGATGTTCTGCCGACCCCCTTTTATCAAAAGTGAATTTTTACAAAATATCTTCGATTAAGTATATAAAATTTAGGAACTAGAAGCCACGCAAATTCTTAAGTTCCGAAATTCTCACAATACGGTTTTTGAGGAAATTGATAGTAAATTTATTCCAATTCCATCCATTTGGTCCAATCTTGCGATTCTCTCAGTAGAATGTGAACTGCTTCAACTTTAAATTACAAAGATATGATATGTGATTTTGCTGCGATCAAAGCTAGAAAAGTGCATCTTTAAGTTCTATCACTATTTTTAAGAAAGATATAAAACAAATTCAAAGACCGAAGAATATTCGAGTAAACATTAATATTTTTCTTTGTTATTCAGATTATTACATTGTGAGTGTACAACTCTTTATCTTTTATAATAAAAATTTTTGTAAAAAAAATGTGTTGAAGTATGTTTTTAAATATTAAAAAACAGAGAAGATCGTTTTGCCGCCCCCAAAAACATTGCGCCTGGGGCGACTGCCCCCTCGCCCGCCCTAGCTACGCCACTGGGCAATGATTTCTTGTGTTGATGCGCTTTTTGGACGTCCTTCACGTGGATCGTCTTGAAGGCTTGTTCGATCACGTCTCAATTCAGCAACCCATCTTTCTACTGTTTTAATTGTAGGTGAACAATCATTATACACTTTCAACATTGGCTCGTGAATTTCTTTTGGTGCTACGCCCTGTAAAAGTAAGAATTTCATCACTGCACGATTTTCAATTTTTGACATTGTAAAAAAATACTGTGACAAAGCGATACAAAATGGCCTGTAAACAAAGAATGAATCGACAGATTGAAATCAAACTTCACATATGTACGTTCATATGAAGAGTATAGAACAATATAAAAAAAATGGACTAGTAGCAACGTCCTCTCTTATCGAATGACAAATCTTATTGAAGATCAATAAATTATATTGTATTTTAAATTGTAATTCTAGTTCCACTTCGTAAATTGTGGTCATTTCGATAAACTAAATATTTCAAATAAGCGGTAATTCTAAACAAAAATACTCACAATTATAAGATTTTCTGAATTTCTTCTGCTTCGTAAGCATACTGCAATAAAGTGATTTATACAGTAAATGTCCCTGAATTAATTGTTTACCTCGCCAAACTATATCCACCATAATTCTTTCTCGATTGTATTTATTCAATAAAAAATTAACCCATTAAACGCAAAAGCTAAATAGCAAAGATAGGGGAAACCCAAAACTTTGTGAGGATACTACAAGGGTTGATATGTACACAAAACTACAAACAAAAGTTTCGACCCCTATCCGGGGGGGTCTGCACGACCCGTGACATATATGTAACGCTCGCGGGTTTCTGTTATGTAATACAATGTTTGATACTAACATGTAAATAAACACTTCCATTGGATTTAATTCATCAATTTTATTTTTTTAATTATAAAGTTTACAAAAAGAAAACGAAACAAGTACAAACGTATGAGAATTCATAAATTTTTGGTTGAGAAAGAAAACTCAAACTGGTCTAAAGTGAAAGTTATAGAAACAATCCACACACAAACCTACGTCACACTTTACACATTTGGTGTTTATTGATCGCTGGCAGTTGTTTCCAGCACAGCGTCTCCTGGTAGGATTTCTAACTATGAAATGGCCAATTAGGTCATATCTAGCATCAAGCTCAATTTGCGAATCCGGACGTCTAAATCCCCATGGTCCTCGGACTTGTCCATAAGTACGACAAAAGTGATTAGCAATGGTTCTTCTAAACTGTAGCTGGGTTAGCCCGTGTCCGCCTTTTCTATGTAAGAGCCAAGCTTTTTGAATGGAGACATCAACCAACCAGGTAAAAATTGAGAACCACCACTTCTTCCCTCTAGCTCTAATCCTGTAAGCGTTAACGTTTTGGTCCATACGGTCTGTTCCGCCCATATTCTTATTATACATTGCGATAGCATTGGAGACCTGAATCTGAATTCGAGCATGTTCTGCCCTAGAGTATCTTCCAGCTGTCCCTACCGGTGTCTTTCCAAATAAAGTTGATGCAACGGAAACTACTGCATTGTCTACCCATTTCGTGACTGTAATATCGCATTCAGAAATCCGGGAACTAGCCATATAACCACGTTCCTTTTTTTTCAACTTATCCTTCAGTGGCAAAGGGCAAGAGATTGGTATTGAATTTTGCCGAATTGTTCCAGTTCCCTCATATCCCATTTTTTTTAATCCAACCAAAACAGGTATTGAAGTGAATAGATTATCGAAAAAGAATTGAAATGGAAGTGGTTTCCACGTTTCATCGAATTCATCGATCATTGAAAACAACGGAGCAGCGTTCTTTCCATAGTTTGCAGCGTACTCTTCGTTCGTCCTAGGGTTTTTTCCCTGATACATCTCGAAGTTTAGAAGATAACCGGAAGGCGTATTTAGACACCACATTTTATAACCAAATCTCAACGGTTTGCCTCTAATAAATTGCTTACAACCGTGCCTGCCGTAGTATTCCACCATTGATTCATCGTACGACAAATTCCGCTCTGGATAAAAATTTTTTTGCAAAATTCGCTTTCAAAGCATCAGTTAGAGGTCTCAATTTCCATATTTTATCCGATAAATCTGTCTTTCCGGGGTCAAAAAAGTGTAGATTTGCAAAATAGTTCGAAAACGATCACGCCTCATCGAGTCAATAATCACAAGATTTTGAATATCTTTGTCAACGCTCCAATATGCTTCTTTGTTTGGAGAATAGGTATATCCACTTATTATCAGAATTCCTAAAAATACTTTCATTTCTCAACTGTAATATTTGGGTTCCCATTATTATTTAAGAGCGAATATCTGTTTGACTCGTCACACAGCATTTGCAATAATTCATCATCAAAAAACTTTTGGAATTGCTCATATGGCTCTAGGTTGCTGCAGTCACTGTAATTACCCTCAGGGAAAATTGGAGATCTAGGTTCGATATTATCATTGACCCACGTAAAGGATGGTTTGGCTCTCTTAGCCTTACTATGTGACTGACATGCAGTTATCTTACGACGACGAGAATTGGTTTGTTCCCTGGGCTTCTGAGTTGAACGCGATGTACTCGGCTTTTCGGATGCTTGCACAGAAGCAAATGATTCCTCCAAAAGGTTTACTTCTAACTCTGAGATAGAATGATTCAAGCAGTCTAAAATTTCAGCGTCCATATCAAAGTCGGGGTTCTCTTCAAAGTCGGTATTTTTTCTTGTAACAATTTCACAATCCTCGACAATCTGTGTATGTGACAAGTTTTCCAAAGTACCGCCGTCTTCATCTGCCGTATCATCACCTGAAAGAGCACCCGCGTCAGGAGCCTCTATATATATAGCTTCCACTTCTTCTTCTTCATTATTTGTCAATTCGTCCAAAACTGCGCAAACCTCTTCAACAGTTAGTTTTGCCCTAATAATGGAAGAACACGCACATAAATATGTATATTATACATAGTTATACAATTCATAAGGTGAACCCGCGAACGTGACATATATGTCACAGCTACACAAGACGAAAAAAAAAACCTACAAATGCAGTCATTTTCAATTTTTTTTTCTATTAGCATAAAATTTCAAACACTATCAAAATATACAAAACACTCTTTTCACATAAATCGGTGACACTTTATTAAAAATCGTACTTACCGACAACGTGTTCCCATTTCGACAGTTTTTTTAGGTGTATGAAATCGGCTTCGTGTTCACTGCGCTACTAATTTTGCTACACTAAACGGAAAGGGCAAAATATAGCGCACACTTATTCTTTGATTTGTTCACTTCAATTCTAATTTGTAATTGGGAACATTTGAAATTGCATTTCGAAAAAGTCGTTGATTTATGTGAAAGATCGGAGCGTTACATATATGTAACACTAGCGTTTAATGGGTTAAACAGGTGGCAATTCTTCTAAAAATGCTTTCAACTGTGAGCTGTTTCAACTATTTTGGGTTTTTTACCTTGATTGCTTTAACATCACTCATACAGTCAATTCTATTTAATCAACTTTTTAAAATTTTTCTACAAAATAGTTCTTAATCCAAACTAATAAGGAGTTTTACCTTCAAAAATTTTATCTTAAATTGTAGTTATTCTTTTATTTCCTGGTGAGCTAAAAATTTGACTTTATTCTTAATTTCTAAATTTTCCCTGGTTTCCAAAATTTCATACCTTATATGTATACTTTATATACCTAACCACTGCTCTTTGTGTGTACTTGAAATATTAAAGCAAAGCAAATGCTAAATTTACAGATATACTATCAAATATTATAAAAAAATTTATTTTTATTTTTTGATTTTTTTTTGGTTTTTATTTTTTTTTTTTTTTTTACATATTTTATATTTTTTATTACAAATATCCTTTATTCAATACTTTCAAATTGCAAATTGTTTATACTTATCCATTAAAATATTTTGGTAGTCAGAAGGTACGGTATGGTTCCAAAGAAGATGTCAATACTTTGCTTATTTATCCACACTTTCATTCCTATTACGCGATGCTTTACCCCTTCTCGGTGAAACTGAGCGGGATCGAGAGATGGAACGGTCGCGTGAATGATCACGAGATCCACGAGATGGTGAGCGTGAATCACGTCGTGAACGCGATGACCGGTGCGATCTGGAACGAGAACGATCACGCTTACGGGAGTCCCCACGTGACTTAGACACTGAGCGCGATTTGGAACGATCACGTCTACGAGAGTCACTGCGTGATTTAGATGGTGAGCGCGAGATGGAATGAGCACGTCCACGAGAGTCTTCGCGTGTTTTGGATGGTGAGCGCGATCTGGAACGATCACGAGAGCTACCTCGAGATTTGGATCGCGAGCGCGACTCATGTTTGGAACGCGATTGTCGTGGTGACTTAGAGCGCTCCCGTGAAGCATCTTTGCGTGAACGCTTGGGAGAGCGCGATCGTGAACGTGATTTGCTGAGCTCACGAGATTTCTTTGTACGAGAACGTGAACGAGAACGCGATTTTACTGGTGACTTCGATATTGAACGTGATTTCGAACGACTACGTGAACGTGATGAACGTGCAGATTTTGAGCGTGAACGACGACGTGAAACAGAGCGTGAATGTGAACGTGACCGACCACGACCGCCTCCACCTCGACCGCCGCGACGATCTTCAGTTAAACGTATACGACGACCATTTAGCTCAGTATCATCCAACTTATCTATGGCGCGCCGCATATCTGATGATGAGGCAAACTCTACAACACCTTCATTACGTCGTTTTTTGTGTGCATCACAGTAGGTCACTTCGCCGGCTGTTCGCACATAATCCTTTAGATCTTGCCAGCTCACACTACTAGATAAGTTTTCCACAATCACACGATATTCGGTGCGTTGTGGTGGACCAAAGCGTGTATTTCTACCTCTTTCGTTGTAACGTCCACCGCGTCGGCCGCCATCATAACGATCGCGATTACTACCACGTGCTGTACTTTTCGCCGGTTCCACTGCGATTCTACGGCCCATTAACTCTTTGCCGTTCATCTCATAAACAGCATCATCAGCATCACGTGAGTCCTCGAACTCTACAAAGCCATAACCATTCTTTAGCAAAATATCTCTTGTTCGACCGAAACCTTTGAAGAATCGTTCTAAATCTTTTTCCCGTACTCCAAACGGCAATCCACCGACATAAACTCTAGAGCTGCTCATATTTATTTATGCTGTGTTCCTATATTTTTCTTACTTTGTGTCTGTTTATGTTAACGCCGCTTTGGTTGCTGACTGACTACAGACTTTCTGGGCAGAGTTCTCACTATTTAAGCAAAATGTTGCAGTGATGATTAGGTGTGACCTTCATCTCTTTTTAAGTACCTGTTTCAGTAATAATACAGGTAAATGCAAGCGTATCCTTTCGAGCGCATTATTTCTTTTGTCTCCTAATACCTGTTTGGCTACCTGCTGTATCTTGAACACAATGCAGGCGGAATGCCTTAATAGCGTTCAAGTTTCTTTGTAGACTCTGTTAATTTTCACATTGTATAACTTTTTATAATATTATATAGATTCCCAAACAGTGAAATTGCACCTTTTTCTAAGAATTGTATGTGGACCATCCCATAAACAGTAATCCTTTAAAAACAAAAAAGTTCAGCACATAATGAAAGTCGTGCAAGGAATATAAATTAGCATTATACTAAATAACTTTTTATAGATATACATATATATGATTACACATTGCGATCATAGAACAAACTATTTAAATACCATATTTTTTAATTATAATTTATTTCAGAATCTCTCATTTCGAAAGAGCGCCGAAAAGCAAGAGAGTAAAAAGGAAATCTATAGCAAAATAAAGAAAATTTGGAGGCAAAAAGTATGAAAGGCTCCATAAAAAAAATTTTGCAACTCACTCAAATTTCTTCTTTCAGATTTTGATTTTTCCATTTTTAGTCTCAACAACACAAAAATACAATTTTTTTTTCTTTGGTAAATTCTATTGACATATTTTTTTGCAAAACATTGACAGGGCGCTTGTCTAATTCTCAGAATTGAGAGTTAAAAAAGGTAAGGGTTGCAAAGGACTTTTACATATTATTTCCTTAATCCTTTTTCCATTGTCCCCTACCGTTGTAATTTAAATTTCTAACTTTTGAGAAGATAACACACCACTTACTGAAATATAATGAAAAGTAAAACGATTTAATCTCCCAAACGAATTCAAAAGAAAAATTTTTAGAAAAGAACTAGTTCATTTGTTTCAGAGTTTGATTTTGTTTCTTGAACAACGTTTTAAGTCCTAACAATTGTGTTTAATGCCAAAGCTATGAAGTTTGTTTGAGAATTTAATTTGATACCTTTATTGAAAGTAATTTTACAACCTGTTGGCAAAGCAGAGGAAACCTGTAAACGTTTTTAAACTTAATTGATTAAGTTTGAAGTTATCTTATAAAACTTGTAGTATCCATTTTCGTTAAGAAACATCAAAACAGAAATCAAAGGCAAAGAAATAAAAACATAAACTCGGCCAAACATCCTAGACAAGCATCTAAACAATAATTGAGTAAAGAATTCCTATATATGCAATGAGCGTTCCAAAGCAAACAGGACTTAAAAACAACAGAACAAGTGGTTTTTTCGTCAAAATCAATTTATTTTATTCAAAAAAGTCTCCAAAGGCATGTCCAACGAGTGTTTTAACTCGTTGGCTGGTATGGCCGACCCGGGATGCCGGTCTAAGCCTTTTGAATGGCCTCTACGTTTGCATAACTAGACTAGATTTTAGATTCCTGTTTACTTTGAAACGCGCCTTGTAGACCTATAAGTGATAAAAAAAACCTCGTTTTTTTGACAGGCATTTTACTTAATTTCTAGAAGGATCTCCGCAAACAGGCATCTGGTAAGCAACATTTTTCTGCTTAAAATTATGTGTGATAGATGCAGGTAATAGTCAATGGACTAGTCAACTTTTTGACTTTTGACAAAATAACGGCTTTCCAGACAAAAAACTAGTTTCTTGTAATAAAGTTTACACAAGACGAAATCGAAATTATTGTCAAAAACATATTTCTTCGATCATTACCTCACAAACACAAATTTAGAAGTTCGTGTGAATATTTTTGAAGACGTTTGATCTAGTCGTTTCGGAGATATTTTACTCACCGACTCTGAAAACATCGCTGCGAGAAAAGCGTTGTTACAAAATTCATGTACAAAAAAATACTACATAAAGTAATTGACTTTTTTAATTCTTAAATGAATATAATCTATTAAAATGAACACAATTTTGATATTTCTTAATTGATGATTCAAAAACTCGCCTTAGATATCGACCAAATTTTTGGTGCCACTCTGAGCGAGCCATCTGAAACTTTTGCTTACCTGTGCTTTTTTCTTAAGCTAAAAAAAAAAACATTTCGTAAACTTTACAATACTTGCATCGTTGTCTCATGTCATTCCATGCGTAATCTGCTCATTCCAATAACACTAAGGGGTAAATACATAACTCCTCGATATCTCACACCTGCAGTCAGACCATTGGAAAATTGTAAAAAATCAAGCTTAACATAAATATTATAAATTCATCCTATCTTACTTAGTGTACGAAATTGTATTAATCAATCTAATGGATTAAAATTTCATAAAAGTCAATAGTTTTGTTACTAAAACGAAAAACAACTACTCACCTGGGAAAGTATTGAGCTGTTAAAGGAAACTTTTTTCTGAATGCGTTCAAGATAAAGTATTGCGAATAAACTAAACTGAATAAATTGAGCGGGGTAGCAGAGTATAACTGCTTTCATTTAATATTGCGGTCAGTAAAACTAAGCAATGACTTTTCAACGAATATGAAAAAGGCAAGATTTTCCCTTTGGGGGAATACGGGATTGGTGGATAGCTTAGAAACAATGAGTTAAGACACACTGTGTCAAAGTAGAATGAGTCTCAGAAACTGGTCAATGTTGAGTCATTCTTATAAAAGCTTCGAGAAACTTCAAATCTTCAGACAGACTATATATATAAAATGAATATTTGGTATGTGACTATCTCTAAGCGGCAATATTGTAGTCCATTAAGTAAGTTATGAAGCCAATCTTTTATGAGTTGTGCTTAGAACAAACAACTGATCTACATCGCATAAACAGGTGTAATTAAGTAGTGGTAGAATAAAAATACCAATATATAATAGATTATGCCATTTTGGTAAAGTATAGATTATATAAACGCGATAACATGTACATAAATTAAGAAAGAAAAGGAAGAGAAATAGTATTAAATTACAAATCAAAAATGACATTATTTCGCTCTTTTCCCAAGTTTATGAGGTGAAAAAAGGCGTCCTCGTAAAACAGTAATTTTCTGAAAGAATACAGTATATGTACCTTTAGCAGTTTATCGTTGACAGACACAGTTTTATCACTAAAGCGGCTAATATAAATTTTAAAAGCCACTGCCACATGAAATCACCACATATGCAGAGATATAAAAAATTCAATAAAGTCATAATCAGTTTTGTAAGCTTTTAATATATCAGCGTCTAGTTGTGGTGTTCAGAAGGCCATATGTAGGCATATTTTATATGTTACAACATAAATTGCAAGTAGTAAAATAAATCGCTGAACTTTATCTTTGTGGCCAACAAAGCAGAAATTATTTGTGCAACTAATACGCAAGCCATAACCGTTATAATATATAGATAAACTTTTGCGTTTTACAGCAACCAACACACTAGGATGCACATAAAATTCAACTAACTTTAGGAGCGACAAATTGCAGATTACACATTGATTTCTCAAACGTGTAAGGCCGCCTTGAATGCCGAACCGCGCCATTTGCATGCCAAGAATTTTAATAAAAGCGCCAACGTATGGCGAAAGTCACATGTGTATGCTTGTATGTTGGCAGCTAATAAACGACAGTTAACCAGACACATACATATATTTAATGGTATGTATCCAAGTGTATAAATTCACAGTTATATAACTGGTATACCGCAAGTATAATATTGCTGTCATAAGCGCACAAGTTTTCCATCTTTCATTTTTCCGCATACATATTGATTTCACAAACACACACAAACTTATAAATACGGTGTTTCCCTCTTTGTGTGGACCTTTACATACTAATGGCACCGCAAAATCCATTTAACCCCCGACCGCTTGAGAGCTTCAAACGTCAACAATCCGCATAGCAGCTGGCAAAGCGCTCCGCCATCAGCAGAGTTTTAGTTTGGAGCTGTTAAAAAAGTAACGAAAACAACAATAACAACATAGGGCAGACACAATCATTTCGTTTATTCAGCACATCGCACTCTCTCCCCATCAACTAAGACGTAATGTCGACGCAGTGAAGTCCAGTGGATTTAACTGCCTTTCGATCGCTTGTCCTTTCGCTCCATTCAGTTGCCATAAATTTACTCATTCCTGGAGTTTTATATACAGGGTGGTTCACATTTATAGTTTCGAAATTTTACTTTTTTGATAGTTCGTAGCTCCGGCGTGGGTCCATGAGATCTATGACACAGTTGAAATCTCACCTACCGAAATGAGTTGAGTTGTTGGTATAACTTTGAACTTTTGCGCATAGGCGAACTAAAGGAGTTAAATCGATGCTTCAAGATGGTTCGTGAGGTCTTCGCAGTTAATCAGTGGTCGATCTGAGTTCTTGAGCAAAAAAGTTAAACTGAAGTTCCCGAGAGCATTTCTGTCATATACGATATGGCTCTTAATCGATAAGTGGCTAATGGCATAATATCGCTCTTTCATGACAATCTAAATCAAAAAAAAGTTAAATCGAGGATTTGTGATGACACGCTTAAGATAACAGCCCTAGCTTGACATTTAGGAGACGGCTGGTAACTCAATAAAAACTTTTCGAACGAACTTTTTAAATAAAAATATGAATTTTTGCGTGGTCTGACTGGTCACTGTCCAAACAAAATATCATTTACAAAAACTACATTTTTTGAATCACCCGTTACACGCCTATATATACATGGAATGCTAAACGTATGTTTGTTATTGTTGGGCGTTGCGACAAGCGTTATAAATGGCACTCGGCGTGCAAAGGTGACAAAGGATATCGCAATTTTATGAGTAATCCTGACACTTTTATATCCCAACGCAAACATATGCGGCACGTATGTATGTACATACACAAGTGCGTGTGTGTTTGGGTGCGCGTGTATTTGCTTAGGGAGGCAAGCAGGCTGGCGCAGTAAAGTAATAAAATTACACATATAGATTTTGCATTGTTGTGGGCAGATAATGTGTTGCGCGTTACACGGGGTAGTTGCCACATGCCGCACACACACATACATACATCATATGCATACTTAAGCGACTCAGCCGCTGGTAGTTGCAAAAAGCAAGCAGCTGAGGTACATACCAACAACCAGCGAGTACGGCGCACGGGCAGGCGTTCAGCAGCCGGAACGATTGCCGCCAACAAAAGCTATACCGGAAGCGTTGCTAAATGGATTGCATGCATTGTTGTTATTGTTATGGTGTTCCGTTATTATTGTTATTGTTACTGTTTGTTATTGTTATTACAGTGTCTGGTCGTCGTAGCCGCCGCTTACTCTGGCAGCACCGGTATGCAGTGCACAGAACTTTTGGCCATATTCAAGTCCAGGTCGATAACTTCAACATCAATTCGCCGCTTATCAACACATACATACATACGTGAGGTCTTCACTAACAGCACTAACACCGTCCTTTACATTTGCATTGCCGCTGGCGAGATGAAAATTTCATGCAAACAATCCTCCGTTGATAGCATCGCAGAGCGTTGGAGTTGTTTACGAACCTGCCACACCCCCACAAAACGACTCACACACGCTTGTATATATTCACACCGCCACTGATGCGCTTATTCGTCTGGAACTTTTTCATTATTAATTTCCATAACTCATATCTATCAGTGCTCTCTGCTTTATGCTGCCTATCCATACTTTACGGTTGCTTAGCTCACCCCAAGTATTTCTCCCACGTCAACTTCAATATTTTATCAGCATTCTGGGGTTCAATAACAATGAAATGCAGGTTTGCTTTCATTCTTGGGGAAGGGAGGTGAAATCGCGTTGCTTTTATTTTGATGTGCATTCAACGCGTCCATATTATAGTCGTCAAAAAGCAGCTGAAACCCGTCGGTCATAAAGCGCATCAGCCATACCATCCATTATCTGAATCATCATAATCATGACAAGTGGTGGTTTCAGTGACACAACCACCACAACAGACCGTCAACTCATTTAGCCAGGGACCAATACCATTTCGGTAATGATGATGAACAGAAACTGATATATACTTATATTTGTAGTATATCCCTTCTATAGTTGCTTTTAATCCACCTTTGTTTTTTCACTCGGTATATATTGTACGAATATTTGAAGGAAGGTTTTGAAAGATATCTTTCAACATTATCTCGGGAATCGAACATTCTGCTGTTGAAGTATGCCTAAAACGGCAGTTCGTGTCAGAAAAATGTAATCAAAGTCAAGATAAGCTTGTTAAAATGTGGGCGGCTTATTGTTATCATTACACGCGGAGAAATCCTTTTCCAAATCTTAAAAAAGTTATTGATTTGAGAAATCGGATAACTGAAACATATTGACTGATATTAACTGGTGATTGCAACAATTTTTTAGCACGGAACTTTAAAACACGAAGTATAAGAAGTGAGGCTTGAAGCGATAAAAAAAGTAAAAATTTAGAACTCCTTGAGCAAGTCAAGGTTTAGTATATCTCCTATCAAAATACCCTGATAATTATTTAGCTAATTCAGACCTTGAAGATAACTAATTCTAGTTCGACATTTCATTCGGGTTCAAACACGATATCCGACCTATATCTAAAACCGTCATCTATGTATTGCAGCCATTAGGAATTTTTATTTCAAAAGCTCTATGCTTTCAAGTCTGTAAAACTTTGAGTAAATCACAAATGTTAAAAGCTTTTTTAATTACTCGACATAAAGCCCAGCTTTCTGAAGAATTGGATCCTCACCATCATAATAAATAACTAATTCAATTAAATGTTCTACCTAAATCAAAAGCTTTTCTTGATGATGGACGTTTTTCTATTATTCTTTTTAACAGGCACCCCAATTTAGATTTAATAAAAAAACTGTAATAATAAATCAGAAACTTTAATTAAGAAAGAAAAAATTATATTTTTTAGGATAAACTTCTATAATTTAATATTAACGTGATTTCTGAACTTGCATCTTCTTTACGAGCTTGGCTTTTCTATAATTAATATTGTTATTCAAAGCTGCAGGCAATTCATAACTAATTTTCGAACGATTTTTTTTTTTGAATTATGATTATTGATATCATCGGCCTCAACACTCGCGCCGTTAGTTCTGCTTTCTCCAGACTTACCAAGGAAGCAACGCAAATGGGTCTGGCAGTGAACAAGGGCAAGACGAAATATCTCCTGTGATCAAACAAACAGTCGTCGCACTCGCGGCTTGGCTCTCACGTTACGGTTGACAGTCATAACTTTGAAGTTGTAGATAATTTCGACTATTTAGAAACCAGCATTAACACCACCAACAATGTCAGCCTGCAGGATTACTCTTCCCAACAGGTGCTACTTCGGACTGAGTAGGCAATTGAAAAGTAAAGTCCTCTCTCGACGAACAAAAGCCAAACTCTATAAGTCGCTCATAATTCTCGTCCGGCTATATGGTGCAGAGGCTTGGACAACACCCGATGAGTCGACGTTGCAAGTTTTCGAGAGAAAAGTTCTGCGAAAGATTTATGGTCCTTTGCGCGTTGGACTCGGCGAATATCGCATTCGATGTAACGATGAGCTGTACGAGATATACGACGACATTGACATAGTTCAACGAATTAAAAGACAGCGGCTACGCCGGCTACGTCATGATGGATGAAAACATTCCAGCTCTGAAAGTATTCGACGCAGTACCCGCCGCGGGAAGCAGAGGAAGAGGAAGACCTAAACTCCGTTGGAAGGACCAGGTGGAGAAGGACCTGGCTTCGCTTGGAATATCCAATTGGCGCTACGTAGCGAAGAGAAGAAACGACTGGCGCGCTGCTGTTGACTCGGCTATAATCGCGTAAGCGGTGTCTACGCCAGTAAAGAAGAAGAAGAAGAATATCGCAGAAATTATTGCATCATAATCGCAGGAACAAGTTGTGGAGAAAACTGTAAAATAGACTAAAATGATTTCTTGAATTCAAGTTTAAGGAATATATTTTTTACAACAAAACGACTAAAGCGAACTCGATTCAAAAACATCCTTGTAGTTTCTATAATTTTGTAATTCAATGAGTTCTTCCTGTGTCTCTTCAGTAACAAAA
Source organism: Bactrocera correcta (assembly GCA_027475135.1). Taxonomy (NCBI): domain Eukaryota; kingdom Metazoa; phylum Arthropoda; class Insecta; order Diptera; family Tephritidae; genus Bactrocera; species Bactrocera correcta. The sequence goes on along the minus strand of CM050323.1, from coordinate 97,217,743 downwards.
TAATCGCCCTGCTAAAGGCGTCACGAATCAGTTTTCGATAAACTTTAGTTTCTTTGGTATTCTCTGTGATGTAATAATTGAATTCTTCATTCAAAATTTGCGAATAAGTCTTTACATATTCTTGTATATTTGTTTTGCTAGCAAATTAATAATAATCCTTACTTATCTTACTTACTTTCCTTAATAATCCTTCAATAATTAATCACTTCAATTTTACATAATCACAACTGAGATTATTCAATATTAGCAGGACGTTTACCTTCGGAAATTAATACATTTGCGACGTTTTCTAAATATATATGTATTTCCATGATTTCGCAGTTGGATATTAAATAAGTATTTCAATAAATCATTAAGTTTTTGCTAACCATCAAAATCTTCGACTTCATGGAAAGATTATTCCAACATATTTCTTTCTGGCAGCCAACGAAGTTCCGTTTGGAAGAGAAATACCTCCAGTTCAGAGTCCATTTCAGTGCACAATTTTTAATAAAAGCTTATATTAAAGGTACTGCTTTTGATAATATTTACAATTTTATGGCCTTCTGCATTGTATTATTAAGACATTCAACAAGAGTCTTAGATTATCTAATGCTTGGCGATGTATGATACAGTACTATGTTACTGCATTAAGCTTTTGCTGTTTTACTAACATCGTCAGCGGAGTTCGATCCCAACATTGGCGAAGGATAAGTACAGAAGAGTAGGCTCTCCGTAAAAGCGAACAAATACAAACAGTTGACAACAGTTCACAATTTCGGTCGATTCATCATACTGCCATGCAAAAAATTGCGAATTTTAGATTTTTGAAATAAGTGGCCATTCTATATCATTACACATTATTTCAACTCGCGTTTTGACTGTGTTATTGGACAGAGGTACTGAACTTAGTTTTTAGTCCCAAAACTTGTTCAATGGATTTGATAGCACACGGTTTCACAAGACTTTCTCCTAATCGTATGATGTTTCTACTTTTTGGTATTCGTTTAGAAATTTTAAAAGATGCTACTAATATATATTCCGATGTTACAAATCTCATTTACTGTTATGTATTTGAACATCAGGTATAGTGTGATAGTAAAAAATTAATTTTTTTTTTGGATTATTTTTGGTTTGGTGCCTTATCGATGGTGGAAGCTCGGAAAAGCATTTTTTTAATTGAAATTATTCAACAAAGAAGTTCCATTCAAATATTTCTGATGCCGAAACGTTCAAAATGATAAAAAAGGCTCTTATTCAAAGAGGGTCCAGAACGCGTTGACGAGGAACCACGTCCAGGACGGCCATCAACATCAACTAATGATGAAAGCGTCAATAAATAAAATAATTGGACAGAGATCTTACTGTCATCGTTGGAATATCGGAAGAAGCAGAGAAACCCATTTTGGAAGATCATTTGGGCATAAGAAAAGTGAAGACACGTTTGGTTTCAAAATCACAAATTTTTTGACAAAACCGGCGTCCTAACAGGATGTCAATGAAACAAAGCTTTCCGACTAACAGGATGTAATGAAAAGTATTA
>CM050323.1:97095538-97215221 GCA_027475135.1 Bactrocera correcta | reverse complement strand
TTATTCCGATGTTGCAAATCTCATTTACTGTTATATATTATATTACGAGTATATTTGAACATCAGATATAGTGTGTTAGTAAAAAATTTCTTAAATTTTTGGATTATTTTTGGTTTGGTACATTATCGATTATGGAACCTCGGTAACAGCACTTTTCTAATTGAAATTATTCAAGAAAGAAGTTCCATTCAAAATTTCTTATGCCGGAACGTTCAGAATGTTAGAAAAGGCTCTTAATCAAAGAGGGTCAAGAACGCGTTGACACCGAACCAGAACCTGATAAAAAGTATTATTACTATTATAATTACGTATTATTATTCCTTACGATCGCCAACAGTCAATTGGTCGAATATCGAGACAAAAGTGAGCCCAAGTCGAAAAATATGTCAAAGCGGATTAAAAATCAAGGCTATGTTGACAGTTTTCTTCAATTATGAGGTGCACTCCGAATTCTTTCCTACCGGCCCAACTGTCTACAAGGAATACGGTTTGAGTGCTGTACGTCCTTTGCGCTTCCTTCCTTTCCAGGGAAATACTTTAAGGCTTAAAACGAATCGTATAAAATAAAGTCAGCCGGATGTTTGAAAATCCTGATATTAGTTAAATATGGGCTGGGTCAAGTTTTCGCTCAAATTTATCTACTTTAGGCACAAAGATGTTATGAGTAAAATGCACTCCCTTATTTTCATTGGGACAACTCACTTATTGGCCGGTCAAAAGTCACCCGAAAGTTCGAGAATATTTATATTAGGTATATGGGGGCTGAAAGAGATACTGGTCTGATTCAACCCTTGGTTACAGCTACATATATCACAAATTGACTGACATTTTCGATCAGAAGTCAAGCTTTCGGTACCTAGGAGGTTGACCAATTTTTATTGGACTTAAACACTAAAAGATCATTCGTGCAAAGTTTTATCACAATATATTAATTGCTTCTTAATTTGTGTAGAAGAAACCGAAATGGAATTTAAACCGTACTATTTGATGTGCAGTGGTGGATTCACACTAGGGGCATTCGGAGCTAGTGCACAGGGCGGCAAATTTCCAGGGCGGCAAAAGTTGGAAAGTAGAAAAAAAAGTGAGCTGTCCGTTGACAGCTGGCAGAAAGGGAACATCGAAATTATTTTATAAAAGTAATAGCAGAGAACGTATATTGTATCAGGAATTTATTTAGGTTTACAGGCAAGAATTCATGAAATTAATGATCTTGCAGAACATGCTCCTTGTGCTGCTCATTCTATGAATTTAGTTAGAGTACACGCAGTAGAATGCATGCCAGAAGCTGCTTCTTTCTTTAATACTGTATAAACTTTATATAACTTCTTTACTGCATCGATGCACCGCTGGGAAGTTTTACAATTGCTTACTGGAAAAAGAATTCCGTTACAATCTTTATCTGCAATCAGATGGTCAGCTCGTTTTGAAGCTGTTCATGTACTTAATCAACTTTTCGACGAAATAATCGAGACTTTGATTATTATTGGAGAAAATATGTAAGAAAATCCAATTACAAGACAAGAAGCTAAAGGTTTACGAATTCAATTGGAGCGACTTGAAACAGCATTAATCAGATACTTTGGCATTTTTTACTCCCACAATTCAGTGCTGTTAGTCAAAGATTGCAGAAAGTTGATTGTAGCATTGCTGACGTGATCGACGATTATCGTGGTTGGGTCAAAGTTGTTTCTGATACGAGAAATGAATTCGAAATCTATGAAAAAACTGCTTTAAATATTTCATAGATAAAAGAATATAAAACGACAGTTTATAGAAAAAGAAAGAGAAAATTACATGGATTACGGGATGGCGATGTACAACTGTCAGGTCAAGACCAATTTAGAGTCAACACCTTTAATGTCATTCCTGACAATCTAGATTCTGAATTGCGAAAAGGATGTGTTGCATTTTAAAAAAATATTTATGAAAAGTTCTCAGTTATTATTGAATTTGGCAATTTGGATAATAGAGATTTTCGTAACCGAGCTAAACGTTTACAAAATGTTTATTCTTCTTGAGTCTTCATTGGAGAACGAATTTGTGCACTTTCTTGCAAATTGCACTGAAAAAAAGATGGAACAAAATTCATCTTCCGATATTCTGAAACTTTTGCGAGTAAACGACCTTTATACAGAGTTTCCGAACGTAGAAATTGCATATCGAATATTTATTACTTTAGCTATAACAAACTGTAGCGCAGAACGATCGTTTTATTGTTTTAAAAGTTAAAAACTACTTACGTTCTACAATGAGTTCAAATAGACTCATTAGCTTAGCTATTCTATGCATGGAATCAGTAGTACCTCACCGTTTAGATTGTGTGGATTTAATCGACCAATTTGCAATTCAAGAAGTCAGGCGTGTTTGCCTGTGAAAAAAATTATTGTAATACTATACAATTATTAGACAAGCTCAGTGCAAAATTTGCGGTTCTAAGAACAGGAACCTATATTTTTTATATTATACTGAAGTATTATAAATATAATAAATTATTTGCAATACGTTAACTATTTTATTTTTTTAAAAACATAATATCAAATCTAAACAAATTTGGAGTGAGAATGTTTGAAGAATGCTACGTACTTAATTTTGTCGAAATCGGTTGTTTTAGTCTCAAGATATGGAATTTTGCCAATTATTGATTTATCGCGCTTTTAGTAGTTTTTAACAGTACCGGGATTATCCTCCGATTTCATCCATTTCCACACTATCGGTAGACGCTTTTATAAAATTTTTAATTCAAGTTTCACCGATATTTCTTAACTTTTATTCACGTTACAGCGTACGGAAAACAGACAGGCGTTCGGATTTCGACTTTTCTCGTCATCCTGATCATTTATATATAACCCTATATCTATCTGGAAAAGTTTTAGGTGATACGTACAACCGTTAGTTGAACAAAACTATAATACTCTGTAGCAACTGTTTGTAAGAGTATAAAAAGAGGCCGGAATTATGGGCCTACGTGCGTGCATTGAAGTTTATTCTGGAAATCGGCTTTACCAACTATTTTTACGATTGGAAAAAAATAGAATAGGTGTATTGGAGCCAAGAGAGATTACTTTGAGGGGGAGGACGTAGATATACTTCAAAATCTATAACTATTAAGGATTTTATAATTATGAGCATAGTCTTACTATATTTTGTTGATAACAGTAAAAATTTTAAATCATTCGCAGATCATATCTTCGCTTTTGCAGACCACGGATGGACCACTGCTTGGGAACCGCTTATCTAAATAATACTCGTATTATAATTATAATAATAAAATAATAGATAAACGCATTGACAAGATAACTGAAAACATTATATGGATATAAAAAATTTTAAAAACTACAACGACTTCAGTTCAGTTATTAACTGTAAGATGAATAAATATGGGAATGGAACTGAGTGAGAATATGGCAAATTAAATAAAATCAATAATACATAGATCAGACGAAATATCGCATTTTTAAGACTTTCATTGTAAGGTATCTCTGAATGGAATGAATGTGGGTTTACTGTGAAGGAAATATTTTAATCCAAGTCCGACGCAAATCAACTCAACGAAATTTATTAACGGCGAGTTAACAAAATTGAAGAAATAATGATATTTTAAGCTTTCCCGCAGTACTTCCAAGTAACGGGACTCTACCCAGACTTTATCCAGCCAGGAATTGAAATGACAGTACTATACTAACGATCAGTTATATTAAGATCTCTACTGCTTTAATAAACCGAGAAATACTTGGGAAAATATATAATATGTAGTAAGTGAAGGAAGACTTGACCTTATGCGGATAATGACATTTTGTAGAAGGTCGATAATATTTAGTGACTGATTTTAAATTCAGACGAACCGAATTAATAAAAAGTAAAGAATAGATAACAAATTCCATGCATCAAATATCCAGAAGACAGGAACTTCTTCACAGAGATTAAAGTTTTTACGAACAAAAACTATAACTTTAAGATATGTATGTACATATATTCATAGTGTTTTCAGAAACTAAATGCTAAATACACAAATTGCATGCAAAAATATTTAGTTTTCTCGGTGCACTTTACTTAAGGGTGGAATTTTCGGTAATGCGATATATTGCCTTTACTGTGGGCCAGTACGTGGTAGTAGTAGTGTATTCCGACTAAACACCAAAATAAACAGTTTATCGAACGATTTTTGCCAAAATTGCCATTAAAGTGGCAAACAAACGGCGCTAAACGAATCCAACACGAGTGCAAATATTGGAAGCCAAGGGTTGTTGATGATGTATGAAGAAGCTTTATGCCAGAGCTGGCAAACGGCTGTTGACCCATGCGCCACCTACTCACCGGTAAAGCGTGCAAATTAATCGATAAGTGGTTGCGTGACGAATTCTATAATATATGAGTAACGGAATTCATTTCTAATCGAGTATATATGCGTGTAAAAAGAATACGCGTAAATGTTGGAAAGAGAATAAAATGTGTGATCTTCGTAAATGTTTATGATATTTCGTTTTGCGAAAAGTATATACTTACGTACCCCAGCATCAGGTCCTTCGCCTATGCTCAAAGGTGTTGATAATGGCGCTGCTTGTAAGCACCCCAGGCGCTGGTGTACTTTGTGTCATCTGCAATGCCTGCAAAGGTAATATATTTAACAGTTATAGCATTCTTAGATTTTATGAATTTTTTGCTTTGTAGCGTTATATGCAACGTTCATATATCATTTCGTAACGCGTTTGTCATTTATTGTGTCAGTATTTGACAGGCGAGCAGCCGCAACGTATTAGTTGCTTTGAAGATATTGCATATAAAGTGTGTGTATGTTTGTATTTCATATATGAATTTAAGTATACTTATAAAGAATATTTTATTTATACCATATTTGCTACATACAGCCAGTAGTTAAGAATCTTCAAAATATACAATTTTCTCTAACACATGCTTAACCCTTGTAATCACAGAAGATGTTGATAAAATTCCATATGAAAGTAATAGAATTAAACAGAGTAATCGTAAAAAATTCCTAATAATTCAAGATAGTCAAACCTTTTCAATTGCAGAGATCCCCTCATGCAGTTAGTGCACGCTGACGTCCTAAGTCTGTAGTTATGTTCGATCTATAGCCAATGGATACGATACCTTTTAATTCGATTTAAAACAAAAAGTCGTACTATTTTTTACCCACAGTAGTATAACGAAAGTGCTTGCAAAATGTTTATAATTAGTACAGGGTAGGCCATTTAAAGTTGACCCATTTGTTTGTTTGCCAAAATTAAGGCGTCGCGGATAATCAGCTGGGTTTAGTTTTTGTGCCATTTGAATTTTATATGGAAACATCTTCAAATCTTTATGAATTATGCGTCGGAGAGTGGTGCGAGAGATGTCTAATTCCTGAGAGCGGCGATAACTCGATGTCGATGGAGTCTCCGCAATACTGGCTCGTACAGCTTCGATATTTTCATCAGAACGTCTTGTGCGTTGTCTGGATGCATGACTGGCATTACTGAGATTACCGGTGTTCACAAATTTTGCGTATAAAGACTTAATTGTGTTCTTAACTGGAGCACTTTTCACTTTATTTTTTTTGCGAAACGCACGTTGAGTTAACACAATTGAAAAGTTATTTTGAATATAAAGCTGAACAATTTCAGCGCGTTCTTTTGGAGTGTACTGTTCCATGGTATAAATTGTCTTCGAATGACGCTTCTAACGCGGTATGACATTAGCCGATTTGTCAGCGCTGGTAAAAGTTACAGCGTTGCCAGATGGGTCAACTTTAAATGGCCTACCCTGTAGTTCTAAGGTACCAATTCAGATTTCATACCTTAATTACCTCGTGGTTTGAGATTTTCCAAAGACGAGCGTAAACATTAAAAAAAGCGCTTGCTATCTAGTCAGCCTTTCTCAAGTCAAGGCAATCCTGATGTGAGTTACGCTCCTAAATGTTAGCCGTAAGGTATAAATCTATGCGGCTAGACTAAGTCTGAGTAAAACTTCTCTCAAATACGTTTTATAAATTCAAATGTTTGGTACCAGGCCACAGGGTCAAGTAGTTGAAGCACAAAATAAATCAGACTATATTTTTTGTATTGAAGCCTTATGATATATCTAAATATGAAATTGTATATCTGTTTAAACTTTTTCATTGGGGGCGTTTTTTGCGTGGCGGGTTCCAAGCCCAGCGACTTCTTACTTTAGTTCGCCATCAAACGAATGGTCTTAGGCTACCCAGAGGATACTTGATCTAGAACCGGAAGTTGTCAGCTGCTTGAGCCATACGTAAAATAATCGTTTCTGGCCACTCCCAAGTGAATGGCGATCAAAGAACTTTCATCACATGCGTGAACTTCTACGCATGACTCCATCCTCCTAAGTAATAACAATCTGTGCTTAATATTGAAAGTCAAAAAGCTCAAAACTAAGTTATATATAAGGAAGAAGAAGAACTAACAAAGCAAAGTTCAAAGTAGGATGTAAGACCACTTTGACTTTCCCTTTAATATTTCTTGTGTCAACTGGTCTTTAATGTACTGGATAAGGGTTAACAGAACCGATGATTTTTATGAAAGGATCACTGTTTTATATGAATTTTTCTACAGGTGTGCTGAGCAAATAAGAAGCTGTATATACACTTTCATGTATGCAAGTGAGTGTACCCACAAAGCATGCAACCAACTTGCACCCTTCTAAATCCCCGCACGATTTCTTCCAGCCACAACCAAATGTACACTTCACATTCGCTACAACTGCTTTGACTGTTGCTTTGAGAAGAAAGTGCACATCTGTTCGGAATTCCACTTGAACGGTCAGGTCCTGTACATTCACTCAACATTTGAAGGTTCATTCACTTGCTTTGTCTTTTCCTTGTTGTAAAAATGTTTGTGCGGATATGTTTTTGTATTTCTTTCGATATTTCTTCAGTTCGCTTTTCCATTAGTTAATGTCGGCGCTTACTGTCAGACAGTTTGTTTTATTTTGCCTCACTTTGAGTTGTGCGTTATTTATATTTTCCTCCAACTCCAATTTTTTGTACATTTCTTTTATTCGTTGTTTTTGCTGTTGTAGATGTTAGATTTATGTACGCGTATACTTTCGTTTCATCATGGCAGGCAGTCAGTCACTTGGTCGACGTCCCCGAGAGCATCATATGGCATCAAACGCGAGCTTTCATACATTCTGCTTCTTCCATTCATCCATTCACTCGCCCATTCATTTAAACATTATTTGAAATAACATATACAAGAACGGCACGATAAATACTTGCTGAAAATTGGAGCTTCAATGTGGCCGCACGCCAGGGCGCCATGCCCAGGTCCTCCAAAACGACTACCACATAAGAAACCGTGACAAAAAAACACAACAGAGACAAACCATGAAACGAACAATCACACCGAATATCATATTAAAGACCCGTGAAATTGGTAAGAAAATGAACATATCAAAAACTGAGCGCGACAGCGTTTTCTCACTCCGTCTAACAAACGCAATAGTGAGAGCATTTCACAGCAGTGCCTGGTACTGTTTAACCGCAATCTGTCAAGCGCCAATTCGTTATCGGCGACTACATATATGTACATAGATCTATAAATACACACCAGAGACCAAAGAACAGCTGAAACAGCGGACTTTTCTAGGTGAACCTTATCCAAATATAGCGAAGATTGTCCTATCATACGAAAAATATGACGACACCGTATTCTACAAATTTAGCACCGTCCGACTTATGTTTGTTTTGAAACATGAAAAAGTCAGTCTTGACGGAAATTGTGGTCGAGCTTGGGTATAGCGTGGTCACGGAAACCTACCTTGCAGACATTCAGATAACATATTTTTCAAACTTATTTAAGAAGTGAAAGCTAAAAGGAAACTAGTTTCTTTGAGAAACAAATCGCCATTTCATAATTTTTTTTGTAGACCAGGTACTTACTAAGCGACACGCACTCGTAATTCAGTCGTATATCCCCAGCTCCATTTCGTTTTCAACTTTTTTCGCCACCTTTATATTGCAGACCATTTTTTAAAACAACCTTCCGCAAAAGTAATTTTTCTTTTTGTCGTTTCTGTTTTTTCTGCATTTCTTTCACCCGCCCAAACGATGCTGACTACATGGGTTTCAAGTAAACTCTATTCTTTATGCCCTTATTAAAAGCATTTAACGAGTTGTTTCTATTATTTGTTTAGAAGCATGTGCGCCATATGCTTGCACCGGCCAAAATACCAGCCGAAATGTCACCCAAAATAATCGATTATTGCAATAGCATCCCCCTCACTCCTTGCTTACGTTTGGCCTTAGTTCTTTCCAGTCTGCTCCTGCAGGATATTATTTTCCGCACTGCCTTTTATTGTGTGTGGCTCACCCCCGTACACATTTTAACTGCTTTGACATTTGTATTGTGATCCGGAAGTGTGGAATTTCCCATTCACTGCACATGTTACTTCGGCGAAATCTTTTTATTTGTGAATTTTTCATAAATATGCCTTTAAAGTTATACGTCAATAAATTAAGGGTATAAGTTGAAAAGAAATAGAAGGATTCTTGTAAGTTATCAGGAACAAAATAAATCGTTTACGGGTTGTGAGGCTGTAAGATATGTCAGCAAAAATAATTACTTACATTTTATTTAAAAAAAAAGACAGTAAACAAACGGAAATTGAAAGTCTAAAACCTTCGCATGCGTGAATAACAAAAAAGTCAAGGTGGATGAAAGTTATTTAAGCCCACTGTCATCATCAATCTTTGATGAACTCGTAAACAATATGAATAATTAAGGCGTATGCTAAGTCATTATCAAGCATGAGTCTTCTTTGACATACAGCTCTCGATAGAGTTTCGTTTTAACAAGTCTTCTTTTCCAAATATTTTTACCTATAGAGCATTATTATAATGAATGACCAGATTTTTTCAATTCCTACCTCTTCTTTAAACGTGATTGTTCGATATGAATTACAGCCTAAATATGGAACACCCTATCTCCTTTTATAGTGTACACTGTATAGTTTTCAGCGCCTAAAAAGACATTGGAAACTCTATTTTGCAGTTTGGCGACTTTATCCCAGATGAACTCGATATAGGCACTATACTTGTTGTATATTTCTTAGCAGAACCTTCAATAGCTCAAAATAATAAAGGCGAGGTCTTTATGGTCCTTTTTCTACGAATTTGGTGATCATATAACATTTAATAATATATGTTAAATATATCTATTGTATATTAAAAAATCATAGGATTTTAATTATCACAGCATGTTTCTCTCTATCTCTCGCTACATCTACGAGGTTGCCAACGTTTACATTGTCGAATGTTTCGAAGCCACGAAAGTTGTGTACGGCCAATACCCCGTTTTCCCTAAATTTTTCTTTGGGTAATTAATGTTGGAGTATGGAGTCATGTGATATTGATATCATCGGCCTCAACACCCGCGCCTGCTTTCTCCAGACTGAACAAGGAAGTAACACAAATGGGTCTGGCAGTGAACGAGGGCAAGACGAAATATCTCCTGTTATCAAACAAACAGTCGTCGCACTCACGACTTGGTACGCACGTCACTGCTGACAATCATAACTTTGAAGTTGTAGATAATTTCGTCTATTTAGGAACCAGCATCAACACCACCAACAATGTCAGTCTGGATATCCAACGCAGGATTACTCTTGCCAACAGGTGCTACTTCGGACTGAGTAGGCAATTGAAAAGTAAAGTCCTTTCTCGACAAACAAAAACCAAACTCTATAAGTCACTCATAATTCCCGTCCTGCTATATGGTGCAGAGGCTTGGACGATGACAACAACCGATGAGTCGACGTTGCGAGTTTTCGAGAGAAAAGTTCTGCGGAAGATTTATGGTCCTTTGCGCGTTAGCCACGGTGAATATCGCATTCGATGGAACGTTGAGCTGTACGAGTTATACGATGACATTGACATAGTTCAGCGAATTAAAAGACAGCGGCTACGCTGGCTAGGTCATGTTGTCCGGATGGATGAAAACACTCCAGCTCTGAAAGTGTTCGACGCAGTACCCGCCGCGGGAAGCAGAAGAAGAGGAAGATCTCCACTCCGTTGGAAGGACCAAGTGGAGAAGGACCTGTCTTCGCTTGGAATATCCAATTAGCGCCACTTAGCGAAAAGAAGAAACGACTGGCGCGCTGTTGTTGACTCGGCTATAAGCGGTGTCTACGCCAGTAAATAAGAAGAAGAATTAATGTAGGAGCTCATACTTAGAGTGCCTCAAAATATGTCCTAGGTAAGCTGCTTTTCTTTGTTTTATAGTTTTTGCCAAATCTCTATTCTTCTAATAATAATTATTCTAATAATAACACGAAAGACTCTAGCTTGTTGATATCTGTGATTTTTAGAGTCCACGTTTCCATGGCATATAGAAGCACTGACCAAAAATAGCGTTTTAAAAAACGTATTTTGGTTATGTATTGAGGTCATGACTACATAATATGTCTTTGTGTTTGAGAATAGTTGTTCGCGCACATTCGATTCGACATAATACGAGGGCTGTTATATATATTTCTGGTCTAATAATGAAAATAGGCTGATTTATCAACGAAAATGCTTTTTTTTTCGTTGGATTTGGTTCCTCTTGGAAGACCCACACGGATCGCATTTTTTTAGCATTTCTTTACACCAATCCACACGAGCCTTTTTTTGAGCGATTGTCAAATTGTGCGGGATCCAACGAGAGCAAACCTTTTTTACGGCCAGGTTTTCATGCAATATCAAATGTATGCTGGTGAGAGAAATGCATAGGCATGCCTCTATCTGAAGGTATGTTGTTGTATGTCTTGCATTATCAGTTCACATACGGCATCGATATTTTCTGGCACAACGGCTGTTTTTGGACGACCTTCACGGAATTCGTCTTTGAGCTAGCGTCGGCCATGATTGAATTCATTGTAACAGTTTGTCACAGTGCTATAGGAGGATGCTTCATAGCCATACAAAGATTTTAGTTCATCGATGAACTCTTGTCGTGATAATCCACGTCGAAAGTTGTGAAAAATGATCGCACGAAAATGTTTACGAAATAATTCAATTTTTTGGCCGAGACGAATTTTTTAATTCCCTGTAAATAAAACAATTCACGATTAAATGACAAAACGTTCTGAGTGATGTTATGCTAAAAAATATCAAACTTTCCAATGGAAATGTCAGATTGCACCTAGCAACACTTAGTGTTGCCTAGTCCAGAAATATATATAGCAACCCACGTACGAGTATTCCTTTGGAGTAATTCCGATTTTTGTTGATTTGACAACCAAGGTACTTGGAATTTTTAATTTTTTCGATGAGCATATTGTTAATCATGAGGCGTGTGTCATTGTATATGTTTTTCCCACTAACAATTATGTACTCGTCTTATTTATGTTAATGCCTAGGCTATATTCGTCACTACGTAAGTTAACTCGGTTTACAAGTTCTTGTAATCCTATCAAGCTATCGGCTATAAGTGTAGAGTCCTCTGCATAGCCTATATTATTGATGAAAATACCATTCACTTTCACACCTTCATCAATACTGGTTACCGATTCTTGAAATATTACTTCAGAATATATGTTAAATATCAAAGGTGACAGAATGCATCCTTCTCTTACACCTCGAGAAATAGATAGTTCTTCGGTTATATCACCATTGATGATTACATGGGCAGTTTGTTGTCAATGTAGATTTCTTATGCAACGAATACCTTAGTCATCTATTCCCATAGATTGAAGAATTTCCATAAGTTTATAGTGTTTAATGGTGTCGGAGGCTTTCTCATAGTCAAAAAGACATAAAAATACATTTTTTTGGACATCTTTGAAGTTTTGAGCCAAAACTTATAAACAGAACAGTACTTCGCGTGTTCCAAGAACTTCTCCTAAGCCAAATTGCGCCTTGCCCATTCACTCTTCACATTTCCTTTTTATTCTGGCGTGAATGACTTTAAGAAATATCTTGAGAGCATGTGATATTGAGTCTGTATTCCCTACAATGTTTTGCATTATTATTCTTAAGTAGCGATATGAATGTAGAATTTAACCAGTCTTTTGGATATCGGCCTTTGTTATAAACGTGGTTAAAAATCTTTACTAAAAGCGACATATTTTTATCATTTATTAACTTTAAAATGTCAGCTGGTACCTCATCCGGTTGCCAGTAGTCAGAAATGATCGGAAGGTACATCCGCTCCAGGATATCTATTGACCTTTTTTACAAGGTGCGCTCCGAAGTAAACAGGACCTTGTACACCTTGCAACTTGTATTGAGGAACAGAAGCGATTATTTATCAGGATGTAATCTATTTGATTTCAGATTATAATCAAAGGCGTCCGATGAAGATTTCCATGTATAATGTCTTCTGGGAGGCAGGCTAAATAATGTGTTCGAAATTATAAGTATTGGCCTGCTACTCCTTCGAATTTTTCTCTTCCAACTTTTGCATTAAAAACGCCTTGAATAATATTTCATATGGTTTTGTTATTCGCATAAGTTCGTCTAGTAAAAAGTTGAGTAATATTAATATCCGATGACAGATTTTGAAATGTTTTCTTTAACTATAATGCCTACATTGTTGCGGTGATTTTTAGTTTGGTTGCCAGAGAAAAAGAACTCCCCAATCAGGCCACCATGTTTCACTTATGCCAAGTAAATCGATGTCTGGTTTCTCCATTTGTAAAATCATGTTGGCTAGTTTTCCAGGCTCGAATAAACTTCTTGTGTTCCATGTTCCGATGTTTAAAGTTTGTTTTGTTTTACCTTTGGAGATTTTTTGCACCCTCGATTTGCCAGAGACTGAGGGCCATTGTTTTAATTGTACTATCATTATCATGTGATATGCTGGGAAGTATGCTTCAGTCGTTTCCCTTGCCTTCTGAAGGGTTTAATGTTTTCCATCCTTACACATTTATATATCGAACCGTTTGATAGAAGTGCAGACGTCCGTTTTCAGCCGTAGTTATAGTGAAAGACGCTGTTACGTTGGGGATTGTTTTTAGCTTCGATACTTACCATCGACCCATGCCGGTAAGATGGGTGGTGATCATTATATCCACTGAGCCCCCTTATCACGCCAAGATAACAAATCCCTGGGGGATTTTGGTCCTATAACTGTCAAATTTTTTGGATCCCTGATCTCCAAAATGGTTTTTTCGAGAAAAACATTACATAGCTAATGTCCCCAACCCGTTATTTATATGACTGAACTAATCCAAAAGAGTTAAATCTGAAAAATACGTAGTCGTCCGTCTCAGAAAAACAATCGGCTACAAGTCCTTTAGGTCTCCAAACACTCAATAGTAATACTGATGATAGCGCTAGTATATTAAATGGGCGATGACAATATTTTATTCGAAATGAACAACTTTTACTAGAACGATTCGCTCAATAGCAGTTTCTATTTGCATTAACAACGCTACTCAAACCAAAGGTTTTTGGAAGCCCTTCAAATTTTTGGGCATCCAACAGGCCATGTTCTCCAACAATGACCACAAAGCAAGTGCAATGGATTCAAATCTGTACACCCAGACAGTCAATCACCTGCAACCATGAAACCAAGAGTATTGCTCTCAAGCCACTGCCGTATAGTTTTTGTTTTAAGTGATACGTACGACCAATGACTTCAAATAACTCCACAAAAATTAGTCTAATGGTGTTACATCACAACTTCTTGGAGGCCATTCAATGTCTTGAAATAATCAAATCTGCTAACTTTTCTCGCAATAATTCGGTCCTTGCCCGTGCGGTATGGCACAAAGCCCCATCTTGTTGGAACCAGTTATAGTCAAGATCAACTTCTTCCAATTACGGCTAATATTTTCATTACTTCAAGGGATCTTTGTTTTATTGGCACTTGAACATTATGTAAAAACATTGTACGCTGGAAATTTTCAACAATTCTCATAGCGAGCACAGGTTAAGATTTGGAAATTATTTCGAAAATAAAATTCAATAATTTTAACTTTGTTTTGCGTATTTCTCTCCATAATGGAATTGCAAACATTACTGAAACGACATACATGACTATGTTAGAAGACATAAAACATATTTCTTCTTGAATGAGCTGAAACAAATCAGCTCACGTTTAAATATTTCGGATTTCTGCAAATTGTGTCGACTTTATTTGTCATATCATAAGAATAGGATACAGTAGCAAAGTTCCTTCGATGCATATATTCCTAACTTCACACCCAAAGCATTCAGCCAGATGGAACTTTAATGCACAAAATTGTTCATACAAAATAATCTCAAAAATATTTCGTCTTAAATTAGTTTTTGAGATGTCAAACACGACTATTCCAACAAAGGAATAAGTGGGACAAATTTATTTAATTACCATTCAACGCACACAACCACAAACATAAATGCATAAACAGAACATCACAAAACGACATATGAATATCCCGGAGATATAAAGCAAGCTTAACAACAATAAAAACTGAATCGCTGAGAGAATGCACAATTCTGTAAATATTTCAAAGCGAGCATACGATAAAGTCACAATGACAAAACTCAGTGCATTTTCTACGCATGTGAATCATTATGGTGCATGCTGCCATATTATTCATTTTGTATCTACTCCTCCTCACTAAAGAGTGGATAAATGTAGGAAATATATATGTATAAATATATGCATAACAACTATGAAATACTATAATTATTATATATTTTGCATTGTTGTTCTGCGAAATGTCCACTCAGACGGCATGCAAACTTATGAGGCTGCCAAGTTTCAAGAGTAAGGCTATTGTATGGAAATTGCTGAAAGACAAGTGGCAAGAATCAGGAAGCCACAATCAACACCCACATCTCTTTTAGCTGCAACAAACAACTACAATGGTAAAGCAAATATATTCTTGTCAGCATATGCTATAAAGTATGGATGCACATTAGGGTTGCACTCTTTCTTGATAATTTTTACTTTTTCAATAAATGACTATTTAATTTATATTACAAATAGATCGTTCGGTTCTTTAGATTAGTTAAAAATAACATATACAATAGTATTACAAAAAATATTGGCCATCTGAATCAATTGGGTTAGTCAAAAAAGATGTCGTGTGAGAAAGCTTCACTTAACCAAATTCGGGGAATTGAAAAAAGTTACAGCTGTTCAAAAATGAGTGAAAATAATGAATAAATTCGCTATATTTTGAAATTTTTGTATAAGGGAAGAATTTCACGCAAGCCACCAATAAAATTTGTGAAGTTTACAGAGACGATGCTGTATCAGCTCGTGTAGCTCAACAATGGTTCCCTCGCTTCCGTTTCGAAATTTCGATTTACACTGATGTAATAATGCCTCTGTGGAAAAATTATACAAATTGGTCACCAAATGATATATATTTATTAATTTATTTGTTAGTATAAATATGAAAAAAATTAAGTTGAGTTTTGATTATAAATACGAAAAGACTTTTATGACTACCCAATATATATCTACATATAACATTTTCTTATTGACAGCAAACTTCATCGTGTAATGATTCCAGTTCCTCATCTTCAAAGTTTTTGGCGCCCAAACGGTTTTCATCTTCCAAGCATTTGTTGCAACCCACTTTGGCATGCTCGCTCAGCTAGAGCTTACTCCTCATAAACCTCCAGCAAAATAGGCTGGCGTCCGGTTGAAGTTTTCTTCATATTAAAATAATGAAGGGAAAGCAATTTGTAGATAATTTTTAAGTAATACGAGTATATCCATGGAGAGGGGAGAGATGCCGGAAAAAGAGAAAGGGAATTTCAAAGTCACAGGTTTACCACAAACGCGGCAATAAAATCAGTCTCATTACTTACTTGTCAAACCTCGTATGTATGCTTGTATAATATTATGATCATTAGATACAGTTACAAAGTTGTACTCTATCCAGACATTTACATTTACTTTCTACCGCTTTCTTTCAGAAACTTAAGTACAGACCTGAATAGCAACTTTAATAAATTCTGTTTAAGGGTCTACTGAAATCGAAGTCCACAAGGTTTCTCTATCAAGAGACAATTACAATATATCTTAAAACAAATAAACGTAATTGAGATTATTAGCGAAGTCTTGAAGTCGCTCTCAAGGGCACAGAAGAATGTTTTTTGAATTACTTTGTCTATGGATCAGTTTTATCTGAATTGGAAAAGTCCTTCCTTCTCCCACTTTATACTAAACAAAACTATCTTTCTCTAAATATGATAAAAACAAGGTAAAGGATCTCGTGGTAAACGACACACAGGGAATCGAGACGGACATGTAGTAATAATACCATAGTAAAGGTATCATAGTATTCTGTTTACTACGTTGCTGACGCACACGGCAATGTAGTAAACTCAAATACTACCTTTGTTTCATAGGCATTAAATATTTCAAAAAAATGTAAACAATAAATATGTAGATGTGTGCTATAGAGAAAGTAAGTACAGTTATTTAAAATAAGTAAAGTTAATCTATTTTTATCGCAAAAAAGCTATTAAGTTAAAGTCTCTTTAAAATCCTCTCATAAAATGAAGCAATTCTTGTTCTTCCGGAAGAAAAAATGTGAAAAAAATTTTGTTTTCCATTTAAAAATTAATTTTTTAAGACATTTTGACAGAATATTTCGAAGAGCTTTTGTGTAAAAGCCTTTAGCAAAGTTTGTTACCTCTTTTTTAGCTGTGTTTATACAATTATCACAATGAAACATCATAGTATATTAACAGCAAAATACTACATTGCTCATATCGTATTTTGCTAGTATTTGGTGACACATATATGGTATTTGTACCATGTATGGTATTGTTACTAAATGTCTGTCTCGGGTATTATAATTCAATAAATAGTCTGATCTGTCACACTAATATTCGCAGTCATACCTTGGAAATCGTCAGAGGGCGACGTCTAATCCATCTTTTTCTTTACTGGCGTTGAAACGAGGTCTTAGCCGAGTTAACAACTACGCGACAATCGTTTCTTCTTTCCACAAGGTGGTGACAATTAGAGATTCCAAGCGAAGCCACGTTCTTCTGCGCCTGTTTTTTCCAACGGAGTGGAGGTTTTCCTCTTCCTATGCTTCCCCCGGTGGTTAAAACTTTCAGAGCTGAAGTGTTTTAGTCCATTCGATCTTCGTAGAGCTCATCGAATGCGATATTCGCCATGGTCAACAAACAAATGACCATAAGTCTTTCGTAGAACTTTTCTTTCGAAATCTCGCAACGTTGACTCATCAGATGTTATCATCGTCCATTCCTCGGTACTATTTAATAGAACGGAATCAATGAGTGACTTATAGAGTTTTGTTTTTATTCGTCGAGAGAGGACTTTACTTCTCAATTGCCTACTTAGTCCAAAGTAGCACCTTTTGGAAAGAGATGTTCTGCGTTGGATTTCGAGACTGACTTTGTGGTGTGTTGATGTTGGTCCCAAGATATACGAAATTATCTACGACTTCAAAGTTATGACTGTGAACAGTGACGTGGGTGCTAGTCGCGAGTGCAACGATTGTTTGTTTAATGACAGGAGATATTTCGTTTTGCCCTCGTTCATCACCTGACCCATTTTCTCCGCTTTCTTATCTTCTCTGGAGAAAGCAGAACTAACGGCGAGGTGGTTACGGTCAATGATATCAACATCCTCAGTAAACGCCATCAGTTGTACACTCTTGTAGAAGATGGTACCTTCTCTGTTTAGTTCTGTAGCTCGAATTACTTACTCCAGAATTAGCTGGATAGATCTTTATATATGATGTTGAAGAGGATTATTCTAAAGTAGTTGGCACAGATTGTGGGGTGTCTGTTTGTGGATTGAGTAGAGCACACTTAAATTCCAATCGTTGGCCATGCTTTCGTCCGACCATATTTTACAAAGAAACTGATCCTTATCTTCGCCGCCGTGTTTGAATTTACTCAGCTGGCAATCCATCGGTATCCGCCGCTTTGTTGTTCTTCCGACGGGTAATTTCTATTCGAACCTCTTTATGGTCGGGCAATGTCTATTCCTTCGTCATCAACCAATGTTTTCGGTTGCAGCTGTACGTAAGGAGCTTGAAATTCCGTTCCATAGTTTCCTTATACCGACTTGTTGACCAGTGCTCTCAGAGAGCAGGAGTGCAAGTCGAATAGAAAATCGTGCGGCTATCTGTTGTAGCTTCTCGACGTCGAACGTGAACAACCAAAAACAGCCTCGGATGAGAGACCCCTCTTTTGAGATTTTGTGTCCCATATAGGACTACATGTATTTCAGTGATAATAAGCAAACAATGAAGATCACGAAGTTGAAATCTTGCCTCATGCGTATCATATATCCACTTTTTTTTAACATCACAAAGATAACAGACTATCTCAACATCACCTATGGATCGCTTTAAACCATTTTGATTAATGTTTTGGGTACGAATCGTATCAAGATGAGTTTCATACAAAGCGACCTGAAGCTTTTGCAAAAGAGATACTTGATACTTGACAACATAGCTGATTACTCATTTTGAACTTAAATTTGGAACTTGAAGTGGGCACAATTTATCAAATTATTTCTCTATATAAAGGACCTAATATAGAAGGGTATGACACAAGTTTCGCTATGATTAAATAAATAGTCTTACCTCCCTCGCCAATATGAGCTGGCATACTTCGGAAATTATCGGACTGTGAAAGTTTGAATCTTGTATGTGCTAATGAGCTTGTGTGACTACTTGAACTACATATACTTATAATATATATGTATTTAAATTTTTTTCCCTTTGGTAGCAAGTCCTTGTATTCTGGTCTGGTATTCAAATATCTTAAATGAAAAGTTTTTAAAAATTTTTCGGAAACACAATTGCAGATCATCTATGAAATACAGATATCATTTTAAGGGACAAATGAATGGGAGATAATACTAAAAAGAATTCATAAACTAATAAACTGCTCACTCTAGTAAAATATAATTAAAATCACTGAACATTTTGAAAACACATGACGTGACAAACGTGGGGTTTTAAAGCTGTTGTTAATCCAAACAATCTCGAATCAACTCCAAAATCGAAAACTTAACAAGCAATCATTAAGGTTCACCTTAAAGTGAATATTCATATAAGTCAACATTTTCATATAAATCTACACAAAATAAAAATACGAACTTAAAACAATGCATACAATATAGACAATGCAACAAAAACAATAAAAGCGGACACAACGAGCAATTGCAACAACATGTAACGGTAGTCAAGCGTGATAGTATGCAAAATAGAAAAGACCAACAACTGTACATGTTGTTGTATGTATTTACATATATGTATAACGGTCGTATGAAGTGAATAAGCATACGAAAAGTCATACTGCCAAAAAACAGCACAAACAACAAAAACAAAAAAATTAAAACCCAAAGCCCGAAGCCCGAAGCTGTTGACTTGACATCCACTGGGCCCTCACCCCATGCCACACACTCGCCATTCGCTGCTAATACAACAGTATCCTTTACATAATCATTGAATTGGCACTCTACCGCTCCAACTTCCTCCCCCTTTAGTTCTACGTTGCTTTCTTTCCGCTCTACACATATTCGTACATTGACATTGTCCTTGTCCCAATAAAGCACACATACGCTCTCCAAACGGAGCTTCTTCCAGCTTTGTTGTCTCGTTTCAGTAGATTTATTGTTGTTTTATATTTGTCCAACTGTCTTTCGTCGTCATTCTATTTATCTGTCTACCAGTTGTTTCATTCCGCTACGATTTATATTTTGGGAAATGCTTGAAATTTATGTATTCTCATCTGAGCATGAGAATGTAAGTGAGTGTGCATGTTTTGTTACAGAAGAGTTCAGTTGATATGTGCAGCTGATATCTGTATGTACTATGTGTTTAAAAATTGTTGTTGGCTTAAAAATGTATCTAAAATATTGACAATACGAGTCGGGTGCTTACAGGCGTAAATCATTCAGAGGTTGGTAAGTGTACTCGTATTTCTAGTGTGTATGAATTATTCTTTTGAATAAAATATTTGTTTGTTTTTGTAT
Organism: Bactrocera correcta; assembly: GCA_027475135.1. NCBI lineage: Eukaryota > Metazoa > Arthropoda > Insecta > Diptera > Tephritidae > Bactrocera > Bactrocera correcta. The sequence continues at coordinate 97,195,311 of CM050323.1, read as the reverse complement.
TCGCTAATTGGTTATGTCTTAAGGGTTCCCTGCCATATTTTAAGTATAAAAGTACAAAGCGTTTTCAAAAATAACTACTTCGTGGTTTCTTAATGAAAGACCGACAGGAACTCGTCATAAAACTGTTATATGAGTATGTATGTATACAAAAGATGTCATATGATTTATGTTCATACATATGTACATATATGTATGTATATGCAGATATACTAATACAAAGTAAATGTGGTTTTAAGGAAATTGTTAAATATATTTTGTGTTCCCCCCAGCGCCCAGAAACTTGTTAATATACATACATATGTATGTATGTAGTAATAGAACACAGTGACTCATTTCTTCTTCTTATTTACTGGCGTAAACACTGTTTAAGCGTTATAGTCGAGTTTACAATAGCGCGCCACTCGTTCTTCCCTTTTGGCATCCATTTGAGATTCCAAGTGTAGCCAGGTTCTTCTACATCTGGTCTTTGCTACGGAACGGAAGTGTTCCTCTTACGCTGCTTCTCTGGCAGGTACTGCAGCGAATACTCTCAAAGCTGAAGTGTTTTCCTCCATTCGGACGTCATGATCCAGCCAGGATAGCCGCTGTCTTTTAATTCGACTATGACAATACCGTCGTATATCTCATATAGCTTATCGTTTCAAAGAATTCGCCGTTGCCAATGCGTAAAATATCATAAACCTTCCAAGAAAACCTTTTCTCGAAAACACATAACTCCGGCCCATCGTCCAAGCCTCTAAATAGACGGGGATGATCAAAGGCTTGTAGAATTTGATCTTTGTTCGTCGAGAGAGGACTTTACCTTCCGAGGCTGACTTTGTTGTTGATGTTAATACTGGTTCCAAGAAAGGCGACATTATCCACGACTTCGAAGTTAACACTGTTAACGGCGACGGCAGGGGGTAGAACTTGCCCGCGGTAAGGGCGACTAAAATCCAATATGAACTATGTCTTTTTTTAGATCGATTATAGACTTTGAATGAGCTTCCTTCTAATAACAGGACATTTGAAGCTCAAACCCACAATTGACACCAGTCATTGAGTTTAATGCGTGCAAAAGCAGATTTAAATCTGGTACCATGGGAAGCTATTAGCTCTTGGAGTTCGCTCCAATCTGCTCGTTGGATTCGGACCTTTGAGGAGATTTATGGCGGCTGTGGTTTAAACCCTTTAAACTAGGTAGAATAGAATAATTCAAATTATTGCACTATGACTGGGTGACGGACCCACAGTACCGCAGAGATTTTATATCGGCCTCGAATCCGAAAAAGTTAAAAAAGGTACTATTGCAAAAAGCATGTATTATTTGGAGCGCTAAGCCGTCGACGGCTTAACCTCACGGTGCGTTTTTAAAGCACTTAGAAACAATGCGTTGATTAGCTATTGGTCGATTGTAACGTTGCGAGGTAGGCAGTCTGCTTTCTCTCTACTGCGCTCCTCATCGTATTAGCTTTTCTTTTCGTAATCGATCTGGTTGGTGACTCTTCGATGCAGAGATGGCCAGGGAGCTTGATAAATTTTCTTATGCTGGAATTTTGTATTACAGATAACCATAATTCGCGTCCCGGCGAAATCGTTCAGCCTAACTCATTTGGGTATGTTTCGTCATCGCTGTATCTATAGACCGTTGTGCCGAAACTAGATACCGCTCCCAAATGAATGGCGCTCAGAGAACTTTCCTCACTTGTGTGAACTTTTACAAACGACTCTATCCTTCAAGTAATATTAATAATAGTAAATCTCTAAATTTATATCCGTACATCCATCCAATTGTAAATAAACATACTTGCATATATATCTTCTTGAAGCTTGTCTATCTACGTGGAAGCAACGTCCCATGTAACATGTTTGAAATCCATATGGCTGCGCCTCTTTTGCATACTTAGCCGAATGTTCGAAAATCTAAAAACTACCAAAACGCAGCAACAGTAGGAAACGGAAAACAAAGCAACAAGAGCAACACAGAATTTCGTTGTAACTATTCCAAACAACTATCTAAATGACAAACTGACGGTTAAAGTCAGGCGAAGTGAGTGATGGTCGAACCAAATGCACCAAAACCGTCGGACGGAGCGTTAGTCGGTCCCGTACTGCGAGTGACCGTTACAATGACCATTCGACGATTTCATGCGAAGATAAAATGACGTTTGATTTGTGGATGTGTTGGTGTCAATTTGTGTGTTTGAATACAATATAGAGCGTACCAAATATATTGCGTGTCATATACATACATATACCTACGCATGTTCACAGAAATATATACATACAATATATTTGTATGTACAAACTTGCTTGGCAGTAAACTTATGCAAAACTGTTTGCTATTGCATTGCTTATTTCTGCATTTGTATGTGTATTGTAAATCACGCATGCCGAAATACATATTTTGATAACGGCCTCCCACCGCTTGGTTTGGTTTGACAGGACGTTGGCCAGCTTGTCAGTAGCGACTTCCAAATTTTTATCCATCGCAAACGTCACCACATGTGTATGCAACTTTTTGTGGTTGGGTGCTGATGCGTGAAGATATGCTTGTACGTGTATACGAGTATGTAGGGCGATGTAAGTGTCAATGTACTGTACTTAAACTGAACCTGGCAAATAATGTCAGGGACCAATGAAAATGGATTCATCTATCATACAACTTAAATTTAAAATAATATCTTTCGTTAAACTGTGTTGGTGCAAAATATGTTTGAATCTTGGTGCCGACCTCAAGTAAAATTGTTGCATATATTAAGTGCTTGTTCTCAATGACTTCTTCTTCTTTTTTAAAAATCAGTAAAAACTATATCCGAAGGCTGGACCAAAATTACCTCGAGTCATGTTATTGCTGAAAAAACATTTATGAGTTATATCTTTAAAACAAAAAAACATTGATATGATTCTAGTCAAAGTGAGGACCGGATCTTAATCTAAGCTGAAGAAGGCTATGGTGATTTCGTGAAAACTTAACCCCAAACACAATCAGATATATCCTGTTAGTTAAAAAAAAAATAATTCATTGAGAATCGCTATCCAATACAATAGAGATTAACCAAAAATTTACTAATTTTCAGTTTGTCTTATATAATAATATTTGCCAATTTTCGTGAAGATATCCCTAAAAAATTAATTTGCCATGAAAGAAGTTGATTTTGTTGACGTGTGCAAAAATTTTAGATTGGTATCACAAAAGTTATGTGTTTGACATTTATATTTAGGCTTGTCTCAAAACAACCGGTTTCACAAAGGAACCTGAAGATGGAGCCAAAGTTGCCGTAAATGGGGAATGTTATAACTGGGTCAAAAATGGATCTGTCAAGTAATTCGACTTTGACTTTTGGTCGGATACATCGAGTCCATTAGATTCCCTACTGATAACCCAATCATTTTTATATACAAAATTTCAAACTAGTCAAATTAAGGAGTAGTCTCCCTCAATATTTCTACTTCCACTTTTTATGTGTATAGGAAAAATATGCATGCATAGTAAACATGCCGACATTGTACCAGCTGATGCTATCGGCTTTAAATGGAAAGTTTTATCGAATTTTTAAAAAATAAATTAAAATTTTCCACTTGAAGTTTATTTTTTTTTATGCAAAGTCAACAAGTTAAAGGTTCAACACAGTCTTGATATCCAAACAAAAACAAATACACTAACAAAAAATAAGGTTTGTGTCTATGCAAAGGACACATATGTATGTATGTATGTGCACAAACTTTTGTGTTTAAAACAATTTTTGTGCATATACGAATTGAAAATTTGTTTTCCTAAGTTCTTTTGAAACTGTCAGTTTGGTGTTAATATTTGGGTGTTGATATTTCGGTTAACATTGATACAAAACCACCGGTTGTTTGGATACTATTTGAAGTTATTGTCAAACTTCTTTTCAATGAATGATTTTCTTAAAGTTTTTTGTTGCTTTTTATATTGTTTTTCCTTTTCACAACAACCGCGGGTCGGTATGTGCCGAGAAAGTTTTGGCTTTGCACTTGGTCCTTTAATTGGATGCAACCTAGTATCCGTTGTCCACACTTGGGTCTCGAGTTGAAGGAGGTTTTTGCTGGAACATCATCTCCCATGCAGATGAAATGTTCATCTGCCCGTAGAGCCCTTAAAATTCGTGGTTTATCTTCTATGATATTCATCGCTCATGCGAACAACTCCAAAGATTTTGGGAAGAACAGTTCTCTCCAATGCTCCAAGTGCTTTTTCATCTCGGGTTGTCATCGTCCATGTTACTTCGCCGTATAATAGTACGGGAATGACTTATACCTCTTATTTTTTTGTTCGTTGCTTCTGCTTCTCAATTTCCCAATGGTCCCAAACTAGCACCCGTTCGCGTGTGTTATTCTACGCCTGGTTCCGAGATATAGTATATAGTATGTTTACATATTCTTTCAAATGAATTTCTAGCTGCCATCAGCGACGTAGTTCCCAAGATGAGACCCCGGTTTTTTGTAGCATTCAGTTACTTTGTCTTACCCCGCTTCTTTTTCTAAGCTGAACAAGGCTGCGCTAACGCCTTTTGTTAAGGCCTAAGCATGTTAGAGTAGAGAGTGCCACTGCATTTCAGATTCACAACACTTTTTCCAATTTAATCTTAAAAAAAAAGATGCTCTATAAGGACTAATCCCGTCTAAACACTCTTCTGGTATCGAACGGCCCAGAAAAGCCCTTACCGATTTTGACAAAGCTGAATGTTGCATTCAACGTCATTCTGCATAACCATGTGAGTCTTGCAGGGATGACAAATTTAGATGTGGCGCCGCAAAAGCAGTCCCTGTCACGTCTGTCGAAAGCGGCTTTGAAATCGCCGTAGTCTCGACCTATTTTGAGGTCTATGATGGTTTTTCCAGTTCTAAAGCCCCAATCAGTTTATTTAAAAATGAACTCATATTCAATGTTCTTAAGCCGCCTTATGGCAATTTTCACTTCATCTTCATCAAGTAGCAGGACGTAGATAGCTGTAGATAGTTTGTGTGGGTTCTTCTTCAGCCGCCGGAGAACTGCATTCGCTATTTAGCGGTTTCGAGAAGTGTTCCCTCCACATTTGAAATTAACTCTGTGTGTATGTTATCAGGTTTTCTTTCTTGTTTTTATAGAAGGCGGCCTTGGGTTTGAAACCACTTTTTACTGCCTTAACTTCCGCTAAAAATTCGGTATTTCTGTCTCTCTCTTCTCGCGGTACCCATATTTCACAACCCTCATTACAATCAGCTGAAGGGTGGCTTTGTACGTAGCATTTTTAATACAGAGACGGCGCGACATTCATCATCATACTAAGTATTCCTGCGTGGGCGGCACTAACCTACTGCCTCTTCCGCAGCGGTGTAAAGAGAACGGGATATGGAGTCCAACTCTTCGTATACGTCCTCACAATAGGAGTTGCTTTTGTTAATAAAGATTGAGAGTCGAGTACAGCAAACCATAGATGTCTGTTGTAATCGTGGCTTTTCGAAGTCGAGCTTTCGAAAACCTAGTGCTGCAAACTACAATACTACGCGCCGCGGCGAAGTCAACCAGACTCTCCCTACAGTAGTAGTTGTTGTAGTGGAGGCTAAATTTTTCAACTGTCGATCCAAAGATACTTTCTTTGGATCACTTGACATTCGAATCGCTGGGACGATCTTAACATGGTGTCGGGGGCATTTCTCATACACTTGCTCCGACAGTTCGTAAAATTGTTCTTTAGTACCGGCGTCCGTTTCTTCTGTCGCGCATGGGCATACATTGTATTGACTTGATTCACTCAACGATGTGAATGTAGACACAAGGTGGCGAAAGCTCCAGACCAATCATTAAAAAATCCCATCCTACACCATATTTGTGTGTTGGGACTTGAGTGTGGTAGCTCAGCTATTTGTTGTTGTAATTACATCTTTAAATTTATATGTATTGTTTTCATAGAATTATGTTTCTTATGCAGTTAATTTAGGGTTGCAAAACCTTCCTTAAAGACACACGCACTTTAAGAACTCTTGTTATTTCTATAATGCTTCGTGCTTCCTATAATGGAAAACTGGACAAAAAAACTTTATACTACCTACCTACAAAACGACATTTTAAATGCGATGTCAGAGTCAGATACATTGTAACTACGCACTTGACGCCTACGTACTAAACCCTAATTTCGTCTCCTCTAGCTATTTATTTTTCTTTGCGGGGCCGCCGCTAGGCATTTCTTCAAAAGGATAAGCTTTAGCTGGTTGGCTCTCGATCTACAAATTTTCCAACTCCATGTGGATCACCTGTCTATCGCTTTTTCTTTGCCATTCCTTCCGTCTAAGTTCTATTAGGACTGCCGCGCTCCATTCTCTCACAAAGTTCCACACTTCCTGGAAACGTAGCATGTGTGGTACAATGTTTTTAGAGGTTAGCCGCTCTGAAAGTAGTTTCTCTAGTTCCTCTCTTTCATCTTTATAACGGGGGCACAGAAAGAAAATGTGCCTCGCGTTCTCACTCCCGTTTCCACAAAAAGAGCACTCAAACCCACCGTCATATCCATATTTGTGTAAATTCCCTCTGAAGCAAGCGAGCCCAGTCACTGCGTCAATTAATAGTCAGTTTCTCAGTGTTTTCTCTCTACCTACATCTCCTCGTTTCTGATCAACGAGTGTGTCCCACCTACCTTTTGTTGTTTCGTCCCATCGTTTTTGCCACTCATTAAGGCTAGTTTGTCTTTCTTGCTGTTTTTCTTGATTATTTAGTCGTCTGTCCATTGTCATAATATCTGGAAGCATGATATCTGAAATAATTCCAGCCGCTTTGTGTGACACAGTCCGGAATCCATTAATGTTGAGCGTAGTTGCATCTAGATTTTTCCTACTCGTTATCAGCACCGCTTCGGTTTTTTGGCCTGCTAACTGGAGCTTTGCTTTCGTAAGCCATTCTTTCATTTTAACCGCCGCGTGGTTGCACAGGTACGCTATCTGGCTTATTTCTTTTGCCACTACCGTCACTGCTATATCATCAGCGTACCCAATTTTTTGTATTTCTTTGGGCAATGGGAGTCGTAGCACAACGTCATTCAAAACATTCCATAGAGTAGCGGCCCTAGTACAGAGCCTTGTGGTACACCCCCTGTTACAATGTAGTTTTTAGGACCTTCTTCTGTGTCATATATCACCAATAGTAATATAGAGAGGTAGCTGGATATAATCCTCAGCAGGTAGAGTGGTGTCTTCTTTTGTTTCAAGGCTTCCATAATGTGCGGCCAATAGCCAATAGGTCGAGTTGAAGGCTTTTTTTACGTCGAACGTCACTACCGCGCAGTATTCTTTGGAGCCATATAACAACATGGTTCCTTCAATAGCCTTGCTTGCGCCTCTGTTACATTTTTTATGGCGTCTATTGTTGATCTGTGTCTTCGAAATCCATATTGGTTTTCGGCTAACCCCGGCGGCTCTCTTTCTAGATATTGGTCTAACCGCACACAGATTATACGCTCCAGTATTTTCCCCATTGTGTCCAGCATACATAGTGGTCGGTAGGAGCCTGGCTCACCTGCTGGTTTATTTGGCATTTGTATAAGCACTAGCCGCTGTTTTACCCAGATCTTAGGGAATACTCCATCGCGTATAAACTTCCGTAAACGGCGTGGGTTTATATTTCATTGCCAGTTTTAGGGCCTTATTCGGGATGTCATCTAGGCCTGATGCTTTAGTAGTTGTGAATCTCTCTGCTGTGTTTCTGTGGTTTCTTGGTCAGTGACTAGCGGTGCGTTGGTAGCTCCAGATTCTTTTATTTGCTGCCTTTGTAGCAATTGCGTCGGAAAAAGATTTTGGAATGCTATGTGTAATTCACATAAGAGTATGTAAGAGATCACCTGATCTTTTGCCATCGATCTTGAGCCAAAAGACTTTTGCGACAACGCATGTCCCAGCGTTGACCATGCTTTCGTGAAGTCCAGCCATTTAATAGTTGATCACAAGAGGTTAAGAGAGCACCGACCCACTACCATTCTACTGCTAACGCCTCTAGGGTGTCTTTCGTTGCTAGCTGATCAGCTTAACGGTTTCCTGCGTTTCCTATGTGGCCTGGAACCAATATCAGTCTTAACAAAAAATGCATTTGATGCTATATATAGCGAGGTTAGGTAGTCTTCCATCAGCCCCTCACGCACTGTAAAGTTCAAGGCTAGTACCGCCGTTCTGCTATCTGAATGGAGGGTCGCTTCTCAGAAGGTGGCTGCACTCCGGAGCACCAAATCTACTGCTACCTAAATGGCTGCAACCTCAGCCTGAAAGGCACTGCAATAGTCAGGAAGTTTGAAACTGTAGTTGATGGAGAGCTCTCGACAATAGACTCATCCACCAACCTTCCCCCCAAGCTTTGAACCATCCGTGAAGAAGCTCACTGCCCCTCCCCTTCTATGGCTTCTTCCTACCCACAACTCCCTCGTCGGTATGTGGGCAGAGAAGGAGCCGCCCTAGTTTTTCGATTACATGATACAAGTGATCCGGCAGAAAGCCAAAGTAAGTGAGGATTTCCGAGTATTCAGACCCGTGTTCTTTTAGGAGCCCAAAAGCTGTGAGTCTAATGCTTACTTTCGTAGCTATACACCTTCCGGCGATGCCCCCGGGCTTTGGGTGCCATGGTTGGGATGGACTTTAGTACACAACACATGCTGATGAGTGCTGCCCGCTGAACGCTTCCGAGTTTCTTTGCTTGTGTGGTCTTTTCAAGAGCCCTCCACCATATAAAATCACCATAGCGCATAATGGGTTTGACTACGGTGCCATAGAACCAGAGGACAACTTTCTTTACTCAGGAACTTTCTCCCTGCAGCCACGATCTTCAAGTTTTCTAAACAGGTCATTTACGACCAGGATCCATAAAAGAGGAGAAAGAGCTCCACCTTGTGATGTTCACCTACTCGGTGAACACGCTCGTTGCCCCGTTCCGTTTCAATCACTCTGTCGCACAGAAGACTGTGAATGATGTGTTTAAGGTTTGATTCAACGCCAATTCCAGAGCAGTAACGACCGCCTACGGCAGAACGTTGTTGAAGGCTTCCTCAACATCAAAGAAGGTCTCAACAGCGAAATCCTTAAATTCCTGAACGTCTTAAAGAACTTAGATGTCATATATCATATACTCGTATGACTATACAATCAGCGTTCAATACATAGTTTTACAAAAACCCTTATCTTCAAAGAAACGTTATCTCTATGTTTTTCTTTAGTTATCACTTCGCCTGATGTGGCTTCAAAATTATCTGAGCCTCTATTTGTTGAATATTAAGAATTTTACCAGGACCGAATTTTTACTATAAATTCTATACCGTCTTTCAACATAACATCCTGAAAGAAAGATCGAAGGCACTCTAAAGTACTCGTATATACATATGTATGTATATAAAATATCATATAAAAGCTTGAGGAGGTTAGTTAATTTAAACAATGTCAGTCTGTATATATGCGTACTAGTTTCTTAGTTTTTAAGATATCTATGGGAAAATCTGCACATGTGTTATTGCTCTCAAGAAGCTATTCTTTTGTCGGAACCGCCGATATCAGAGAGCTAAAGCATATAGCTGCCCTATGACTGATCGATAATGCTCTTGTATGGAAAACTTTTGTATTTAAAATATGTTTCACAAAATTTCGACGGATTATTATGAAAAGCAATGCTACTCGTACACTCTCCAAAATTAGACGCCTTTTCAGGTAGTAGTGAAGCATAATTCAAGTTGCTTTTTTAAAGTGCTGAGCACGGTTGCTCTCATAAAAGATTATCCAAAACTACTTCACCTTGTCTCAAATCAACTTGTAGTTACATTTGATAACAAGGAAACCATCTCTGCTTTCTCTACTCAAAATAAACCATCTACATATGTTGACTAATTTGATTTCAAAAGAAGCATGTTTTCATATCTAATTTGGAATCTGTTCGTAGATCTATTCCCCAGATTTTGAATACGCTTCCAGCATTCTGAGATTTGTATTTACGTTACACGCTCGAATTTGATAAACGGCCAAAACGGTTGCCGAGTAACATCGCAATTTCGGTTAGTATAAGAAATCTCGTTTTATATAAATGGGTTTGTATGCATGGTTAGTGCCAGAACTCCGTATGTATGTATATTATTAAAGCTTTACAGCGACAATTAGGATTGAGCTTTGGACTCTGCTCACAAGCTGAAACTGATAGACACTAGTACTAGTTTCAAAAAGTTGTTCTATACATTAGTAGTCACATGCGGTTAAGTAAAAACAGAACTTTTGTGATAATATCAACGATTTTCTTTCGAAATTCATCTAACCGCATTGCAATTACAATAAACTGCAAAATCTATTCCTCAAAAAACCTATGCAGACAAGTAAAAGTCTACGAAATTACCCCAAAAGCGATAATAATAACAAAGAAGCGATAAACGAGTGTAGTAAATGGATGAACGATTTGAAAAAAAAGTTAAACGTTTTCGATTTCACATTTTGAATATGCAGTGCTTTCAATTTTCTTAAGAGCAGACGGTAAAAACAGATAAGGCAGAAGTTGGCAATGCAAGCAGAACTAACGAGGCTATGAAACAATAACAAATCGTACATAAGTTCGTATGAGAGTATGCTCAGTAAAAGTGGTGGGGGATTGTAGCAACTCGGCAGACAAGGGCACGAAGAAGCGACGAACAAATGGGCATGTAGGAGATGCAATCTTACGCAACAGAACGCAGACTGTAACAGCAACTGCAAAAAATCTCATTATAAATGCGACTACAATAGCAACAAAAGGAAGTTGTGAACGCAACTATCTAGGTGGTGCTAACGACAAACTAGCGGTTAAATCGAATGTGAACTATGAAAACCAAATGAACCTCAAACCCCGTTAACCGAGATAACATCTTCAGCACGCACCGAAATATCCTTTGAAAGTATTTACATACATATGTACATATGTACATACGAGTATGTATGTGTATATGTGAGAAATTGTAAGCGGAAATGCTGAGGACACTATCAAGTGTTTAAATGGAAAAAACTGACAAAATGAGCGAATCAGAAAAAAATGTAAAAATTGCTTGAAAGAAAACAAAATAATAGAAGCACCTTTAGCATTTTTGAAGAAAAACTGTTGTATGCGAAATAAACTATGGTAACTAGTGTAGCATCGGAAAGCTGTTTAACTGAGGTGGGGCTTAGGTGCTATTTAAGTTAGAGGCTTTGTATAGTGCTTAAAGTAGAGAAAAATTGTGAAAAAAATCTGCTTTGAAATAAATTGCTCCATCTGCCGAGGGGTTGAATGAGAGATTATAACCGGTTAGGACTTTAGCATCTACAAGCTAAAGCAGGATATATTATCTCAAACAAAAAAAAATCTTTTTGAATTTTAGCTCTGTTTTCTTTACCTTTTTCTAAAGAGATAAATATGAAAATTTTTTCCCAAAATCTTTATATGCGTTTGTATCTTTCTTTATAATCATCACTTTACACATAATTTATTTTCAACGGCGAATATTTATCAAAAGTTAAATATACTTTTTCAAACAAAGCTTCCTTCTTTAGGTGTTTTAGCTTATTGAAAAGCTTTAAGAATAATAAAGGGTGATTTTTTAAGAGCTTGATAACTTTTTAAAAAAAAAAAAAGCATAAAATTTGCAAAATCTCATCGGTTCTTTATTTGAAACGTTAGATTGGTTCATGACATTTACTTTTTGAAGATAATTTCATTTAAATGTTGACCGCGGCTGCGTCTTAGGTGGTCCATTCGGAAAGTCCAATTTTGGGCAACTTTTTCGAGCATTTCGGCCGGAATAGCCCGAATTTCTTCGGAAATGTTGTCTTCCAAAGCTGGAATAGTTGCTGGCTTATTTCTGTAGACTTTAGACTTGACGTAGCCCCCCAAAAAATAGTCTAAAGGCGTTAAATCGCATGATCTTGGTGGCCAACTTACGGGTCCATTTCTTGAGATGAATTGTTGTCCGAAGTTTTCCCTCAAAATGGCCATAGAATCGCGAGCTGTGTGGCATGTAGCGCCATCTTGTTGAAACCACATGTCAACCAAGTTCAGTTCTTCCATTTTTGGCAACAAAAAGTTTGTTAGCATCGAACGATAGCGATCGCCATTCACCGTAACGTTGCGTCCAACAGCATCTTTGAAAAAATACGGTCCAATGATTCCACCAGCGTACAAACCACACCAAACAGTGCATTTTTCGGGATGCATGGGCAGTTCTTGAACGGCTTCTGGTTGCTCTTCACCCCAAATGCGGCAATTTTGCTTATTTACGTAGCCATTCAACCAGAAATGAGCCTCATCGCTCATCGGACACGGACGCGAAACACATTTCGAACCGAACACTGATTTTGGTAATAAAATTCAATGATTTGCAAGCGTTGCTCGTTAGTAAGTCTATTCATGATGAAATGTCAAAGCATACTGAGCATCTTTCTCTTTGACACCATGTCTGACATCCCACGTGATCTGTCAAATACTACTGCATGAAAATCCTAACCTCAAAAAAATCACCCGTTATAATGGGTTGTCAAAAAAGTCTTGCCGTATTTCTATTGAATCAATTCGTATGGCACCCACAAATCGAGCTTCTTAGTGACTCCAAGCTTCTTCAAATGGTTTATAACGGTTTGATGACTACTATGGCGGTCTCTTTCGACCAATTCAGCGATTTTATCGCAATTTCCGATGACAGCGGCGCATCTTCGGCCACCTTTACACCAGAACGAAAACGTTGAAACCATCGTTGTTCGGTGGAAATGAAAACTGTATCGGGTCCATAAACTGTACAAATTTTATTGGCGGCTTTAGATGAATTTTTGCCATTATCGTAGTAGTACTGTAAAATATGCCGTACTTTCTCTTTATTTTGCTCCATGTTTGCGACGCTATAACTCACTAACGACTTAAAAGAAAAGACAATCAACCAAACACGTGTGAGCGCGTGAATCGGGCTTTCTAAAAAGGTATAACATGAGCCGATGCGACGAATAAAACTAGAATACTTAAGATCCATACCTAACAGGCTAAAAATATAGATCTTCAGTAAATTTTAAAAATAAACTATCGGATAAATTAATTTAAAATTTTCAGCGATTTTTGTACATGTGTGAAAATGTCATAGTAAAATTAAAAAAAATAGTATTTTTTTTAAAATGATGATCTCCAATGGTGCTAAAAAAAAAGGGCCTCTACTGCTGCAGTAATTTTAGTCTCCTCCGTGGATGAGACATAAAAATTTAAAATTGTCGTTAAACGAAAAGGTATTCTCCGTACAATGACATATGAACAAAGATTGACAAAATGGTGGCGTTTTAAAAAAAGTTGAAATTTACCTCAAGGTGTGATTGAGTTTTGATCAGATCTAAAAAGCTCTAAAAGCTGTCAGTTTTCGAAGGCTGTATCTCAAAAACTATCGATTTGAAATTTTACTAAATTACTAAAATACTAAATACTATTAACTTAACTAAATTACTATTAAATGCATAAAATATCAAAAATATGAAGGCAAACAAAAATCGAGCAATTTAAAAGTCCCCGATGTACCACAATAAAACATATTTTTTTTTTTTGTTTTTTTTTTTGGCAAAATTCGATTTTTTACTTAACATAGTTTCCTTTAAGGGTGACACGCTGATTAAAGCAAATTTCCAAATTTTCGATATAACTTTTGTTTCAAAATGTGCCTCAGTTTTGGCGATCATCTCTTCATTCATGGATTTCTGTCATCGTATTCAATGATTTGTGACACGTTGCATTGTCTTGGTAAAACATAACTTTCTTTTTCTTCTAATGTGGCTCTTTTTCAGCAAACGGTCCAATACTCTTACCGACTCTTTCGTGTTTCCACACTTCAAAGTGGGTTCATCAGTGCAGTCCACACGGCTGACGATCCATTGGATTTCAGAGTGCAATGGTGGAACCATGTTTCATCCATTGTCACATTTCGATGAAAGAATTTAGGTTAATTCTGTTTTGGACATCTCAAAACACTGCTCCGAATCATCAACTCGTCATTGTTTTCTGTCAAAAGTGAGGTCGCGCATATCCACTTTGCACAGACCTTTATCATACCCGAATATTCGTGAATGATATGATGTACACACACGTTTAGTTGATATTTTTAAAATGACAACTCGAACAACTTCACTTAACGGTCATCTAAAATTATTTTGTGGACTTTTTTTATGTTTTCTTTGGTAACAATCTCTAACTCAAAATCAAATGAATTTAATTCTAGTAGCGCCATGTATGTGCCGGGCCGTGGACTCTTAAATTCACCTGCTGCGTGAAGCCCTTTAAAGCTGGAACCGACTTGTTCAGAGTTTTTTTTCTTAAATGGTAGAAGGAGATATTTAAATTCACGGTATCTGTCGATCATTTCCCTTAAACGAATTATATGAATAAAAAGATGTAATAAAAATAAATCCCATACTTTTGCATTTAATTGAAAGATTTATTTAGCACATGTAAAATCCATCCGATTCAGGTAAATTATAGTTATATAATTTATCAGCTGAGTCGATGCAGCCATGTCCGTCTGTCTGTCTGACTGCTGGTCTATATATTTACGAACTAATCCTTCAGTTTTTGCGAAATCGACCAGCAATTTTAGACACATGCTTTTCACACCTAGATACTCCTTTTTTGTTAAAACTGCAGGTATCGGACCACTATATTATATAGCTGTCATATAAACTGAACTATCGTCATTAAGTGATTGTATGGAATAATTCTTTTTTTGACGAGGTGTCTTCACAAATTTGGCACAGATTATTATTTTAACCCATCACTACAATATCTGAAGACATTGTTCAGATCGGACCACTATATCAAATAGCTGTCATATAAAATAGCCGATCAAAAACAACATAAAGATCTTTTTGTACTCATTTATGCTATAACAAATGCACCTGTTAACGTTTATCATAGATGCCGAAGTTAAAACTTTTTCTTGTTTAAGTGTGATTAAACCTAAAATATTTTTCAACCGAAGCACTGAAAAGCCCCCGCATTGTTTTAGCTATACTTACGCTTTGGAAAACACATGACTTTATTATAGTTAAATATATACATATGTATCTCAAAATGATTAGCAATAGTATTAAAATAAACTGGTTTGATTTGACGTTTCATTTAAAACAGGTCAACTCCGATTGACATTGGTATTAAGATACAAACTTTCGTTATATTTTTGATCTGGTCGATACAAATTGGCATCCACCTTTAACTTTATGTAACCGCATACCTTAAAAAATAGACACAAAACCACAAAATTCGTATGTCTATGAAACTACGAATCTTTAGTCCAATTTTCCACAAATTACTGCATATATTTACATAAATATTGAACAAAAAAAAAATATAGTAAAATTTAATTGTTAGAACTTTATAACTTTTAGGCAAAATTGTACCATCCGCAAACACTGTGCCATATAGAAATTCCCCTTTATTTACACACACCAAAAAAGCGTCGTTTTTAAAAGCACCGAAGCTCAGCACAGAAGGCGCGCCAATTTGACCCCATGCCAGCAGAAAAATACCCAACCGAAATACACAAATATATTTATCTTGAAACTCATTTGTATGAATGTATATAAACTTGAGTCGTGGTTGTCAGTGCATATGCACTTAAATGTGGTAGCCTCACTTCCGCCGGCAGCTATCCGACACCCATCAATCTCGCAGTGATACGAATCTTTTCATTTTCTATTCCCATCACTCACACTACGAACTCCGAATTTCGTTGGTTTTTATTTGTTTTGGTTATAAAACTTTTTTTAAGTTCTATTTTCGAGCAGTTTTCGGCAGCACCGCTGACGGTGGAGACTGCTGTTGTAGTTGTTGTTGTTAATATATTGCCGGTTACATCATTGCATATGTTTCGTATTCCCTACACGCCCACATCCGTACTGTATATGAGACACATTGCGTGCGTCTACTCCCCAAAGGGCCCTACACACGCTGGCCCCATCACATACGAAACTGAATGAAGGAAGGACACTACGCTGTTGCAGCACGCAATTGCACAGTGAAAATGGCATCTGATTGTGCTGCACAATCAAATTCAGAATTCCATTCCATACAGTTCCAGACACTGTCGCACACACATGTACAAGCATATGTACATATGTATACATATAAGGTTTATATATATATATATGTATATGTACCATCCCAAAAGAGTTTTTTCTACATTTTTCCATACTCTCTCATTTGTATTTTTTGTTTTTGTACGCTGCCGCAGCACTTGTTGTCATTTGTGTCACGTACGCGCAAAGCAAGTGGAGATACGACCATTTCGAGTATGACAAAATTCCCGCCATCCACAGCAACAGCAATAACACTTAGCGACTAAGTCATTCCCGTGTGTGCATGTATGTGTAAATTGAAGTTAGCAATATCCTTAAGCTTCACTCTAGCCTAATAATACTTCCGCGAACGCAAAGTGTCTACGCCCACTTTCAAATTATCGAGTGCTGAGCCACCGCAAGTGTCACTTCGTAATGCACCTAGCTGTTATTAACGGCGTTAACATTAAAATTAAACAATTAAAAACTGCACCCACATGACGTATGAGTGATTTTTAAAAATTGCCAACAAACAAGTAAGAAAGGGCTAAGTTCTGGTGCAACCGAAAATTATATACCCTAGAAACTTGCAAGAATCAAAATCAGGAAATTACCTTAAGATGTAAAATGTCTACCAGAGGATCGGAATCTAAATTTTATATATACATATAGTTCTCTATAAAACTCATACACTGACCGGTAAATTCAGCCTAAGATTTGTTAGAAAAACAAAAATCTGTAGTATATGTGAATTGGGGTAGTACCGACCCGATTTTATCTATTAACTATTATCACTCCACATACTGAAAAATGTTCCTTGCTCGAAGATCTTTATATTAGGTATATGGGGACTTAGAGAAGTATTGACCTGATTCAACCTATTTTTAATACCCAAACATTTGATAGGACAGGACTCCATCTGAATTTCAATAATATATCTCAAACAGTGACTGTATTTTTCACGCACTCATCTTTTTTGTTCACTTCAACCACTCTTCAAAGGAAATAAAAGTACGAATTTATATATATTTATATTATTACTAGCTGACCCCGCAGCCGTTGTCCTGCGTAAAATTCTGTATTTTGAAATGAAAAGAAAGTTAGATTTATCATTTCATTTTTTTTTTTTTTTTTTCAATGTTTTGGTTTCTATTCCGGTGTACTGAAAAGATGGTTTTCCAGCTCGTGAGCACGCCACGGCCGTGTAAAGAACATAGCATTTCCAAATTTATGCCTCACACTATGTCCTTTAGGTCCTGTTGATTGTCATCGTAAATGCAATTTTTACTGGAAACGGAATACGTTTGAACTGAAATGGAAAATCGTTAGAACTCAAAGGAATTCGTAGAATCAAGCATTCTTCCCCTTGTATTCGATAGGTACGTCACAATCAGTCGGGTTCCATTACACAGTTTCAGCGCATGAAGATTGCAAAACATAATAACGACGGATCCTACTTTGAGATGCAAATGATGCGGTGGCATACCAAGTCTGTCCTGACGATCGATCGATTTGTATGAGCGCAAGTCTCCCGCAATTAATATCGAACCACCGGAAGTATCAACCGAAATTGTACCATTTCCAATTTTTAGCGAAGACGATGTAAAATGTCTTTGGCAATGTCGATGTTTATATCGAAAAGGATGCGGACATCATTTTCACCAGTGATAAACGTGTTCCAGCAATTGTAATTTCTGGCTTACTTTTCCAAAAATTTGCACACATCGAACCATTCACAGTACGCAATTACTCAAATGAAATTGAACCCCGAACATGTATCAATAGCAACCGAAGATATAAGTAATCGTCGTTTTTCGGGTGGATTATGAAAATTTCCCTCCTAAAGAATTAGTTTAGAACTCACCTGAATGTCAATCTACTGGCCTTGCTTTCTGCGTTACAATTTCTTCGACGATGCATTCCATGTATAATATCAAGGTATTTCCGAATAGAGCAATGTTCTCACAAACGGATCACTGACGAAAGTTGAGAAAAAACTCGAAAATGTTAATTTTGTTGCTGGCGATGTTTCCACTGGCTATACTGTATTTTCTGGGTTGAACAACACTCTTTGTCCATTCTCCAAATTAACTGCGAGACGCACAACAGTCGGAAAACGTTCATGAATTGCAAAAGTAAATATCGTTGAATGCTGAATGTTCTGTTATCTGGTGAACGACGCCGATAGAATTGATATCCATCATTTCCAGTTTGTGTTTCCGAAAGAAAAGCACGTGGATAGTGTTTCGTGCATTTATTGTCAGACATACAAACCGAAAAGGGATTGTAGTGTCCGCAAGGTCCATGAACCATATTGGTTTCCACCACTTCATATAATACTGAATCTTTCTCTACATCAGGAATTTCCGAAGAAATGATTTCATCAATTTGATCTGGTGTTACCACGATCCACCATCCAAAGAAGAATGTGTGCGTGCGGAAAACCTCTAGTTTGCCACTCAACAGAGTACATCTAGCATCCAACAGCACTACATATACGTTGCTTCAAGATAAAGTCAATCAAACATTGCAACTGTTGTTTGAAAAGTCGTGCTGTGACATCGTGACGATCGTTTGCTGATTGACCGCGAATTCCGCACGTATGTCACCGCATCCTGGGAGTACATACTTCTTGCCTTGCCTTGGGCTGCCATACTTTGATGGCAAAAAGAACAACGACCGATATTAGGGCGACCTCTTGGTAACTTCGTAACAAATTTCAATCTGCAATTGACATCTTTGTGCGAAACACACGTAGAGTTTTCTCTGAATAATTTTTCTTTTGAATAGCCAGAATAAAAAAGCAAGCGACCGAAATTTAACTATTCAAATAATTTAAAAATCAAAATATTGAAAAACAAAACAAACAATAACCATGAAAATTGTTTCAGCAGATCACGAGTTATACATAAGTGTTCGAACAAACCCGTCTTTGTTTTATATATATAGATTATATACTAGAAGACTCGTCCACGCTTTACTGTGGCTGATACATAGATAGTACTACTAATAACATCTATATCATTTCTATCAGTTAGATTATAAATATTAGTTAAGGAGGTATAGGATTTGGGTGAAGCAACTTGTGTTAGTTTAATAGACTGCATATTATGAAACGGTTCTCAAGCGTGGAAAGACGAACAAATCGGTTGGCAAGGTTAAGGCATCCGTCTTTTGGGCTACAAGGTGTTTTCCAAAGTAAACAGAACTTTTTGAATCTAGCGCCCCTTGGTGGTGCCATCTTTATGTCGACTGGTGCGTTAGAATCTGCTATCTTTATCGGTTGTTCAGAGAGAATTTCATGACATTTTATTAATTGGAAGTGAAGTTATTGTGTCAGTATGTTTGTGTTATCGGTGCGAAAATGAGCTTCGAACAAAGAGACAACAATAAACATTTGGGCTAACGAAAGGTTTGTTCCGTACAAATTGACTGACGACCAAAAATTTCCCAAAAACCAACGTTCGAAGGACGCTTGTAACCGATTATTTGACCAAAAATCACATTTTAACTATTAATCACTTCCCGTACTCATCTGATATAGCACCGTGCGATTTCTTCTTTTTCAGAAATATGCATTTGTCCATGAAAGGAAAGAGTTATGCAGACGTAGAGGCCATTCAAAAGGCTTACACCGGCATATTGGCGGCCATACCGGCCAACGAGCTCACTCGACATACTTTTGCACAGTGCAGATGCTGTACTGAAGCAGAAGGAGAGTATTTTGAATAAAATAAATTGATTGATTTTGCCGAAATACCATTTGTTCGGTTATTTTATTTATTTATTAATTTTTTTGTTTTTGTTTTTAAGTCCTGGTTACTTTAAAACGCACCTGCGTATTTGGTTGCAGTTCTATTCTACCATTTCTAATATTTAGCAATTTTATTATTTTTAGGAAGAATTAGTTTGAAATTGTACGTTTAAATATTGCACTGCTCTGTGCAATGTTTCGATTCTGTATATCTCAAATTATAATAGACCTTTATATCAAAACTCCAATATTTCCGCTATATTTTAATGCCAGATATCGCGTTTGGTTTGTCATTAATGAATTTGCATCGTTCGCCCATAATCTAGCAAAGTATCCGCAATGCCTTGACGACAAAAATGCCAATACCATTTTTTGTTGTGATATTAAATAAATCTACGGGTTTGTCCCTAAAAACTGCCTGATTCAGATGGTGTGATGTGGGTGCTGTGAATGTGGTTGGTTGGTGTACTTGTGTCGATCTGTCGTGCTCTCATGAGTAGTGTAGAATGTGGATTCTATGCGTCTATGCGGTGATACGGTGAGCGTGGTGAACAATATTTTCGAACAAGGTAAACATAGGTACTGGGGTCCAAATATTCAGTACCTAGGGATTTGAATAGGTTTTGTTGTGGCGACCACGGGCAATATTCGTGAAATATTTTACACCGTTATTTTAATTACTTTTTCATTTGTGTACTGGAAAGTGAAAAAATCTAGGGGATTTTAAAATTGTGTTATGTGGGGAGTAGGTTGTAATCCCCTTTTGCCCTACGTACTAAATTTAATCGAAAGCGGTCTTGCTGTTCCCGAGATATTTAATTTCACCAAAAAGCTGGCAGTGCCTCGCCCAATTTTCACATCGATTTAACAAATTGAGTAATATCGCTTTCCTCATTGGCGAAAACTATAGATAGTCATTGCTCCAAATAAAGTATTGAGACTGACTATACCATATTCTTTTACATATAATAGACAGACAGATAAATAAACAATCATCAACTTAATTAAATGCCAAACGCGAAGAAAATCCTGCCTCTCTGAAATAACAGAGAAATCATACATGCAGGGCATATTAAGAAATTTATGTTACTGTCAGATTTTATACCAAAAATGCTTGCAGAAATAGATAAGTTTGAAATGGATTCTTTGTAGAGTACTGAGAACGCTAACTCTAAATATTTCTATGAATCAATATAACTACGAGTACAAGTTAAAACGCATCCGTTATGTAAGGGAATTTTTGCTAAGATCGCTTTGAAATTATTCTGCAAATATGCATAGAAAATAATTGATTTTCCTACGTTCACTTTAACTTCTTAAAATAAGTTGCTGCATTTCATTTGAATTAAAAAGAAACAAGAAGTTTTCGTTTGAAGGCTCGAAGGACCGTAATATTGACTATGATATGTCAATACGATTTTGCCTACGATTTCAGAAAACCTAACCAGAGAAACTTGAATCCTAACCCCAAATTGCAATTGCGAAATGGGCTGAAATTATGAGCTCCAGGTTCAGTAGAGACGTTGAAGACTCCGGTCGACTGCATCCCTACTTCTCAATTACAGTTAGGTGAAGTAAAATCACGCGGATTTTGCCATTAAAGGAATGGTCCGCAAGCCACTACCTCAGAGCGCCAAGCGTTAGTGCTGCTAAGAAAACTTACATCGCAGTGATGTTTTATTGAAACACAATAAAGGTGAATTGAGCATATTACACATTTTCACATGAATTATTAGGCAACTTAATACACAAAGCGCACGTACAATAAAACAAAGTCAATGGGAAAGTGAAAAAGTAGGCATGAAAGCAATGAGAGCACATACATCAGTCAACGCCACAAACAGCGCGACACTTGCACAGAAAAGTCCCAATAAAGCAAAAGAAAAAACAGATGAAACGCCGCATGCAAATGTGAGACAGAGAAAATCGCAGCAATAAAAGCATTAATTTACACGTCATAACGAGTAACGGCAAAGATATGACAGATAAATAAAGAAGTAAGAAAATGTATAATGACACAATATGAGCGCCTGCAGCCTGGACGCGAATATCGGTGCAATAAATAACCAGGATAAATGCGTGCGGTGAAGTAAAAAACAAAAAAAAAAAACACAAAAAAGAAGAAAATAAATTCGAGTAAATAACACAATTGTCGGAATCAAGAAAATTTCAAAAAAAGAAAAAAAAAAAAACAAATGGAAAACAGAAATTTTAAATATGCGGGAACGCTGAAAACTGAGATAAATGTGCACTACTTAAGCATATGAATTTACAAGAGAGAGGCGCGCACTAAATGAGCACACTTCACCGGCTGCCATTAGCAGACTCGTATATGGAATGCACGATGACTTCCTTAAGAACGTTTTAATGGCCAAGAGCTTAAGAACTACATGAAATGGCTTTTAAGCGCGTGAGGAGCCTGCTGGGCCTTCACCAAAAGACTGCCAGTGACAGCCTTGAGTAATATGGTAATTGCGTATGTTTATATAACGGTAATGAGAGCAAGTTGCTGTAACGAAATTAAAATATGGGATGGCAATTATTAAGCCACTTTCGTGTTGCAGCTGGCAGTGGCTCGCAAATGGTGGATAAATTGTTACAATTATACCCTCCAGCAGTACGGTTATAGTTAACCACAATATCATGTGCTAATATATATATAAATTAGCAATATTAGTTTTCAAAAGACTAACTAAATTTAATGTTATTATATATAATTTAAAAATTATCCGAGACTTCCTTCTATCGATAACAACATTTCTTAAGAGAAGCTAAAAATCATTTTTTCCAGTTTTCCAGCGCATCCATGCATTGTTCGAGCATTTCGACCGATAACTGCGAAATGAGACGGGTGATATTTAATCCAATCAATCGAAGCGGGATTGTTTGCATAGTCATAGCCTCACACGAAAAAGTTCTGACGGTGGGATATAACCATTGCTCTTGATCAATCGACCGGCCTAACACGTGAAATTATCTGGTCACTGCGTGCATGATTGTGGCGCCGTTTTGTTCAATCCAAATGTCGCGAGATCACGAGCTTCAATATCACTTTTAAAGAAATATGAACCAAACTGTTGCACCAAAACGTTTTTTTGGATGAAATGGCAGCTCTTTTCGTTGCTCTTCGTTCAAATGCGCCTATTTTTATTTGTTCACATACTCACTAAGCTAGAAATGAACATGTTGAACTAATTTGGCTCATAATCTTCGGATCTTCATGGTCTATTCGGTCGAAGATTATCCAATAAGTAATCATGAACATCAGGATTGCTGACAGTGTTGCGAATAGTACGCTCAGCCGATTATGTTGGCCATCAGTTCTTTACAAAACGTGAATTTTCGTAAAAAATAATTTAAATAAAGAAGAAGAAGAAGATATCAAGTTTGCGAAATCTACAGGGCAATTTAACCCTTTAAATAATGAAGATTTCTTTTATTGTGAAAAATGTGCGCTTTTGTATTGAACGTAGGAAGGTTATTATTGAAAGTAATAGTTAATTTTTTGGTAGGGTTTTCTTCCCATAAACGGTCATTACAATCCAAAATGTGTTTTAAGGTGGCTCCTCATGATTTGTTTTTATAAATTTACAAGCAACAAAAATTTTCGTTGATTTCGAAAATATCTGACATCAAGCTTTTGAAAAATATTATATTTTAAAAATTACCTTTACCGGAATCTGAACTATCGTTCAACCGAATAAAAGAGGTTCTACCGTTGTTCAACTTATAGAACTGAATTTTAATACTAACCCGTCAGATAGAGCTTTTTAGCTAACAGCTTATTATAGTGATTTACATTTATTACGAAACTTTTCCAGAGACCTCAATTACTTTAAATTCTCTAAGTGCGAAATTCATGACATGTTTCTTGTACAGAAACTCAACATACAAGCCACAAAGGACTGTTTAGTTGGAAAGGCCTTCAAAATTTACTAAAAATAGACGTTTTCTGATTCATAAAACTGTCAGCCGCCAACAGGTTTTTAAAAAATCTTCTAGAACTGAAATTAACTTTAATTTACAAAATAGACCATAATTATTTATGCTTTGAAATGAGTTGGAATTAAAACATTGTTCTTGCTATCCTCATATATGCAAATTTTGACAGCATTAGAATATTGGGAGAAAAAATTTATAATATTTGGTCTTATCTGTATAGAAGTATTGCATTAAAAATTTATAATTAAGCCCTAAGCATTATGGCGTTTACTCCTAAATAATCGTATTATAAGCTACTTCAAGATCTGTAGGAACTATGCTATTATTTTTTATTATTTATTTATATTAGAAATACATATATGAAAAATTTTACGTACTTAATTTAGTCGAAATCGCTATGTAGGGTCTCGAGTTATGAGATTTCACCAAAAAGTGGGCGGTACCAAGTCCATCGTCTATTTTACGTATTTATTTTGAAAATTCTTTATTTATTCTTCCAAATCAATTTCATCCCCTTCAAAGTAATCCCCTCCCGATGCAATGCACATATGCCAACGGATTTTCCATTCTTCGAAACACTGGTTGTAGTCACTTTCCGGGATGGCCTTCAGTTCAGTTCCGTCTTCGCTGCGGCTTGAATCTCCTCTATCATATAAAAAAGGTGTCCCCGGAGCGGTGTTTTGAGCTTGGTGAACAGCCAGAAGTCGCACGGTGCCAGATCAGGTGAATACGGTGGTTACGGAACGATATGGGTTGAGTTTTTGGCGAAATGATCACGAATTACGAGGGCAGTATGGGATGGTGCATTATCCTGGTGTAAAAATCAAGAATTGTCTTTCCACAATTCCGACCTTTTTAGGCGGATAGCGTTACGCAAACGACACATAACGTTCAAATAATATTCCTTGTTGACTGCTTGACCAGTTGGAAGGAATTCATTATGCACAACGCCACGATATTCGAAGAAAACAGTCAACATGACCTTGATTTTTCAGCGACTTTGGCCCGAACTTTTTGGTCTCGGCTCTCTTTTGGTACGATATTCGCTCAATTGATCGGTTGTTTCGGGGTCGTAAGCATAGATTCAAGTCTCATCGCCAGTTATAATGCATTTCATGACACCCTGGTAGTCGGAAAGCATGGATTCACACATTTCAACGCGACGCCTTTTTTCCAAAAAATTCAATGTTTTCGGTACCAGCCGAGATTTGACGCGCTTGAGGCCCAAAACATCCTTCAAAATGGTATTGGCTGAGCCTTTCGATATGCCAACTTCATTAGCAAGGTCTCTAATTATTAATCGACGGTTCTTCAACATCAAATCTTTGATTTGTTGAACGTGAGCTTCGTCGGTTCAGGTTGATGGTGGCCCTGGACGCTCTTCGCCTTCGACACGTTCACGGCCGGCTTGGAACTCACTATACCACTTGTAAACATTTTTTTAGATATAGCCTCATCACCAAAAGTTTTCTGCATCATCCTCAACGTATCCGCAGCAGAAAATTGATTCCGTAAACAAAATTTAATGCAAATTCTTTGCTCAACAAATTTCGACATCGCAAAAAACGAAAAACTCACTTTTAGTAGCTCACAAAACGACACGTATCTCAAGCACTAATGAACATTTTGACATGAAATTTGACATAAATGTGACTGACAGTACTACCAACCTAAAACAAAATATAATTCTCCAAATCCTTCGACGCGCGCAGTTTAAATTCAAATGTCACCTTATTTTTTGAACACAGTAGTATTTGTGGTATGTATTCAAAAATCTATGAAAATTTTAAAAAGCCTTACTTAAAAAGCCGAATATCATGAGAAGTATTAATGATAGCGATTTTGACCTCGGACCTTTTTTATAGCAAATAAAATTTCGTAAAAATTTTCGAACGAAACCAAAATTGGCTGAAGGCACTGAAGGCTATCCCAGTCGAAGGTTATAACAAACTACATTTGTATATATCTTAAATGTCCTTGACCATGTTACTTCCGTTGATGCCGCGCTTCATGCAACAACGTCCTTGCGATGTTGTTGTTATTTACCAACACAATTAATAAATTGCAATTTATATTAATGAGCAAATATAGTGAACTTAACAAAATGCTCATGTATAATTTAACATGCATTAACATGTCACGTGCTAGGACTTTCTCCACTGCGCAGACTGTGTGCCGAAGAATTTGATTAATAAACCAACAGTATGCGCTTAATTGCTGCAATTATGCAGTAAGAATCGCCCGGTAAGAGTTTTACCATATAGCTGGCATTTGCATTTTTCGAGTAATGAGTTGTCTCAAGCGCTAAAGAGATGCAAGTATATACATTCACATAGATATATGTATGTATTCATGTATTTATATATTTATTTACAGTTTACATATTCAATTGCAGTCTCTTTTTCTTTCTTTATCGAATTCGGCCTGTCATCGAGGCCACGTAAAGCCAAGTGATGAGTTGAACAAATTGTTGCAATCACGTCGTGAAATTTGCATGTATGCACCGGACAAGGCAAATAAAACAAGGTCGCCTATGTTTTATACACAAACTCCATAAATAAAAGGAGACAAAGTTAAAGTGAAATCAGTTGAATTGTAGAGTGAAAAGAAGGAGCAAAAGCCTTTTACATTAATTTTATCTTGCTTCGTGTGAACTGTAGACCGTGTGAGGTAGTCCATTTCCTTAATAATTTTTTTTTTTTGTAATTTCTAATTAAATAACTGTCATGCTTTTGTTCTTTAAGCAATGAATTCAAATCAAGTTTTCGAACTACATATTTCCGAATACTTGAATACAAAAAATTATTTTGAATCCACGGTGTCTTTAATCTTATCTTATTTTATATGTATATAACAATGAATCGCAAAATGTGTTAGTAAGCGCATAACTCAACAACGCCTGGACCAATTCTTTTTTCTAAATGTTCGTTGAGGTTCAAAGATGGTTCTTACGGCAAGAATAATTCGAATAATTGCCGGAAACCCCCTGAAAACAGCCCTTTTCTTTTTTCCATACAAACGAATGTTGGTTTATTAGTAACGCTATGGGAACGACTGAACCAATCTTGATGAAATTTTCAGAGAATGTTCTGTGTGGATCAGGGCAGGTTTATGAATAATAAAAACCTGAATGCTTTTCATGAGGAAAGGTCAGAAAATTGGAAAATTCCAAAAAGTTAATTTTTTAATACAAATTTGTTTTTTTCAATTTTTTTGTTTTGTTTTTCAATTATTTGAATTGTTCAAATTTGTCGTTTGATTCAAAAAATTTTATTAAACGTTATGTATGTTGCACACAAAGTGATCAATTATAAATTGAAATTTGTTACGATGCCACGAAGAGGTCGCACTAATATCGGTCGGCGTTCTTTTTGGCATCAAAGTATGGCAGCCCAAGGCAAGGCAAGAAGTACTCCCAAGATGCGATGACATACGTGCGGTATTAAGGATCGCGGTCAATCAGGAAGCGGTCGTCCCGATCTCACAGCAAGACTTTTCAAGCAAACAGCTTCGATGGACTTTATCTGAAGCAACGTACATATGGCGCTGTTAGATGCTAGATGTACTCTTTTGCGTGGCAAAAGAGAGGATTGCCGCACGCACACATTCTTCTTTGGATGGTGGATGGTGGTTACACCAGATCAAATTGATGAGATCATTCAGTCATGTGAAAATTCATGATGCAGAGAAAGGTCCAGTATTATACGAAGTGATGAAAACCAATATGGTTCATGGACTTTGCGGACACCACAATCCCACTTCGGTTTGTAGGTCTGACAATTAATGCACGAAGCAGTATCCACGTTTCTTTCGGAAACACAAGCTAGAAATGAGGGATATCCACTCTATCGGCGTCGCTCACCAGACGACAATAGCAGAACATTCAGCATTCAATTTAGAAGAGTGAATATCGAGGTTGACAACACATGGATCGTACTATATTCACCATTATTGTCTACTTCATATTCAAATCTCATATCAGTGTTAAGTATTGCAGTTTGGTGTAATCGATAGGGGTTATTGGCCTTGAACGATACAGTTGATACATAAGCTGCAATAAAGCGCTTTGTAGGACATTTACTTCTGCAATTCATGAACGTTTTTCGGCTGTTGTGCGTCTCACAGTTAATTTGGAGAAGGCCAAAGTGTATACTTCAACCCAGAGAAAATTAACATTTAAGAGTTTTTGCTCAACTTTCGTCAGCGATCCGTTTGCGAGGACATTCGGAAATACCTTAATATTATACATGTAATGCATCGTTGAAGAAATAGTTATGCAGAAAGCTTGGCCAACCAGTAGATGGACATCCAGGTGTGTTATCAACTAATGCATTGGGACGAATTTACACAATCCACCCGAAAAACGACGATTGTTTCTACCTTCGGTTGCTATTGATAAATGTTCGCGGTTCAACTTCATTAAAGTCATTGCGTACTGTAAATGGTACGGTGTGCAACTTTTTGAAAAGCAAGCCAGCAATTACAATTGCTGGAAAATGATAATCACTGGAACGCAAATGAAGTTCGCACACTTTTCGTGATAATCATTTCGACATATTAGCCTTCAAATCCGCGTCTATTATGCGATACGAACAAACATGAAATTGTCGAAGACATTTTATATCGTCTTTACTAAAAATTGGAAATGGATCAATTCCCGTTGATACTTCCGGTGGTTTGATATCAATTTCATCTGCCGTTTATCAGTTCACGAAATATGAACTCATCACGAATGTTCGGACATCGGCCAAATTATCGTACCTACGACTCCTTAAGTGTTCGCGCAATGTTAGCTGCAAAAAATACCGATATTGTTGACTTAAACTAGAAGATTCAAAGTCAATTTCCGAGAGACTTGCGCTCATACAAATCGATGGTTCGTCTTGACAATGAATGAATTATCCAGTGGAATTTCTAAATTCTTTGGAGAGGCTTGGTATGTCACCGCACCATTTGCGTCTCAAAGTTGGATCTGTCGTTATTATGTTTCACAATCTTCATGCGCCGAAACTGTGTAATGGAAACCGACTGAGGGTGACGCGGCTATCGAATACAAAGGGGCAGAATGCTTTATTCTACGAATTCTTTTGAGTTCTAACGATTTACCGTTACAGTTCCAATGTATTCCGTTTCTAGTGAAAGTTGCATTTGAGATGACAATCAATAGGACACAAGGATAGTCGCATATTGTGTGGCATAAATTTGGAAATGCTATGTTTTTCACACGCTATGTTGTTCACGAGTTGGAAAACCATATTTTCTGTACACCGGGATAGAAACCAAAAAATGTTATTTATCAAGTTGGGTTACTTTAAAAAAAATTAAATGTTAAATTCAGCTTTGTTTACATTTCTAAACACATAATTTCGCGCAGGACAACGGCTGCGGAGTCAGCTAGTATCCTATATTATTTTATACGGATAAAAAAGTAAATAGTTTTGTCATAGGTTGCAATCTTAATAATATCATAGAATATATTATTGATGACATTATTTGAATGAACACTAATTCTCTAATTATCTTCATTAATTTCAGTGTATTTAATATGTTATGATGATCTAGCTAAAGCAGATTCTCATGAAATTGTATATTCGAATAACAGTGCTATAGTATTTTCGGACCTTTACGGAATTCTCTAACACAAGTATATTTTTAAAGGTTGTAATCACCGCCGTCTAAGAAGTGCGATAAACAGGACAAGAACTGAGATGAATAGGCCCTGTGGTATTTACTACAGTGGCCATATAAAGGAGCGCAAATTCGTTGTGGGATTCTTGGTGGGAGATAGACTCCGTCGCCGAAGCGAAATTGACCATGATTTCTATGAGCGCTCGAAGTTATGAGTGCTGCCCCGACGCGTTGTTTAAATCTTGCATGGCGACTTTAACGACTGAGTGGACAAGGAAGGTATTTTCGGCACTGCGGTGGGAAAATTTAACCTCCACGAGAACACAATCCCAATTGAGATCGACTTCGCCGGGGCCCGAAATATTGTTATCAGTAGTGCAAGATTCCAGCATTAGAAAAAACATCAAGCTACCTGGCTGTCTCCGAATCCAAAAGCCATCAACCAGATCGATCATGCTGTGATAGACGAAAGACATACCTCTAGTGTTTTAGACATGCGTAGGCTCCGAGGTCCTAACATCGACTCCGACCACTATCTTGTTGCAGCCAAGATTCGCTCCCACCTCTGTGCAGCAAAAAAAGTACGCCAACAAACACAAAGAAGCTTCGACGTCGAGAAGCTGCAATTACAACAGACAGCCGATTGATTTTCTACTCGACTTGCACTCCTGCTCTCTGACCAGCTCAGTAGAAGGGAACTGTGCGACGGCATTTTCAGCCCCTTACGTACAGCTGCAAGTATTGGTTTTCGGAAAAGGCATAAAAGTAGCTGAAACGATGAGGAGTGTCGTGTCGCAGAATATGGTCAGAAGAAAACAAGCCGAAATTTATGTGTGCTATGCCCAATCCATAAAAAGGGAGAGCTCACAATCTGCCTCTCTGTCTTATCAGTGTGGCTTCAGACTCGGAAAACCAACACGACTGTGTAAGCTGACGTTCAACAGTACAAAAACTCCATCAGGATCGGGAAGGAACTCTCCGAACCTTTCGAAACGAGGTTTCAAACCCGGCGACTCCCTATCGACCGACTTTATCAATCTACCCTTGGAGAAAATAATTCGAGCGGCAATGATAGCACAATCTTCTCTAAAAGTGTACAGCTGATGGCATACGCCGGTGATATTGATGTTAACCGCCCTTTTAGTTCTGCTTTCTACAGACTGAACAAGAAAGCAAATCAAATTGGTCTGTTAGTGAATGAGGTCAATACGAAATACCTCCTCTCATCAAACAAACAGTCGTTGCACTCACGACTTGGCTCCCACGTCAATGTTGACAGTCATTAGTTTGAAGTCACAATTAATTTCGTCTATCTTGAAACCAGCATTACCAACAACGTTAACATCGAAATCCAAAATAGAGTAACTCCTTCCAACATTTGCTACTTTGAACGGAGTAAGCAATGGAGAAGTAAAGTAATTTTTCTACAAACAAAGACAAAACTATACAAGTTAATCATCATCCCCATCCTGCTCTATGGTGGAGAGGTATGGACATCTGTTGAGTTGGCGTTACGAGTTTACGCCTTTACCCATTGCTAACGCCGAATGCCGCTGTCGATGTAACAATGAGTTGTTCGAGATATGCTACGATTTTGACATAGTTCAGCGAATTAAGAGACAGCGGCTAAGGTCATGTAGTCCGAATGGATGAAAGCACTCCAGCACTGAGAGTATTAGACACAGTACCTGCGGGACGAACCAGATGAAGAGGAAGTCCTCCACTTCGCTATGAAGTCCGGATGAAGAAGGACCTGCCTACACTAAGAATCTCCAACTGACGCCAAATTGCGAAGAGAAGAAACGACTCGCGCTGTTATTAACACGGCTATAACCACGTAGCGTTGTCTACGCTAGTAAAGAAAAAGATATTTTTAGGTACACATGGAAAATTAGGATTTTTGTCGCCATTAACTCAAGACATGCACTTGGACGATTTTTAGTTCCAGCAATTTTGTCTGCCAGCACACGTAGAGATTTTGGGAAACTGCTTCTACTTTCTGCGGTGTCATACATCAAAATGGTAAGAGAGAAATATGGTAATAATGAGATTAATATTAATTATTTATCGAAACTGTTTGACAAATAGTTGAAGGATGGAGTTATAAGGCTGCTTCAAGATAACTTTTATTGAATTATTGAAAATATTCTATCAGTAACTTTCTGCTTCTTTGATTTCGTATCGTTTGAACTAGTATTCCATTGCTTTTCTCTCAAGCAATTCCTTAAACTTGTTTATCAACATACATTTGTTTCCTTACATTACACTATAACTCCACAAATCTACATTATAACAACCGACCGCAATTGAAAACCGATACTACGGAAAGATCTAAATTGTAATAGTAACAGACAGATGATAGAATTAAAAGCGAAAACAAATAACTTGTAAAGATAACAAAAATCAATTACAACGTTAAATTGCAAAAGA
Source organism: Bactrocera correcta (assembly GCA_027475135.1). NCBI lineage: Eukaryota > Metazoa > Arthropoda > Insecta > Diptera > Tephritidae > Bactrocera > Bactrocera correcta. The sequence continues at coordinate 97,163,543 of CM050323.1, read as the reverse complement.
AAAAGAACTACGATTAAAACAATTGCAAAAAAATAAAAAATAATAAAAAAGTAAGAAACGATCAAGTGCGGACGAGACCGAATATTAAAGTTCCGTTCAGCTCTGCATTAAAGCAGACTCGAATGTTTTCACGACTATGTCTGTAATTATAAGTTTGAGAACTCTTTTATAGTAAAACACAAAACATCTAATATTTGAGAGTTATTGGAACTTCATTTTTAGCAGATGGCCTGAAGAAACACAACCACAAGTGTCTGCGCATTTCTGATACTAACAATTGTACATTAAATAAAGGTCTGCCAGCTGTTGAAAGACAGTTGCTACTTTTCTCTTTAGCCTGGGAACAAAAACATTGTTCTGTTAATAAGTTTATGTTTCGTGAGCAGTAGGCATTACAGAAGGTCGATGATATGCCTCCACAAAAAATGCCATCCTTTAAAGCAAGGAACTCAGGCAAAAGCTTTTTCTTAACTCCTAAATATTTAGATCTTCCACAAGTAAAAATGCTTATGACTTAACTCTCGGCCACAAGGAATTCAACTTTTTATGCGGTCATTTAAAGAAGCCTTTTACGAACTTTGACCTAAGCCCATTCTCAACTCATAAACGAATAGGTTTTCCACAACCCTAAAAAAATATTTCATTCAAACAACGTAACACAACAATAATAAATAATTGAGACTTGCATCACGCATGGGTATAAAAAGATTCACTCCGTACTCTTTAACGGAAATGAGCTAAAACTTAGGTTTTCTCAAGCGTAACAGTTGGCTGGCAAAAGTAAAAACTTTATGTCAGCTAGCATTCACGCAATAGAGGCAACGGTTTGAGAAGACGTTGTAGACGAACATTACGTTGGACTTGCTTATTGCGGGTTTGCAAAAGCGGTTGCTGCTGCAAAAGTCTACCGTACGCTTGTATAAGTACAGTTTACGGCATCAAATCAACACTTTTCCGGACCATAATGTTGATCGAAGGACAGTAAGGGAAGTAAAGAATGAAGTAAGTGCGGCCGAGAGCACAAATAACTGATGGCTGTGCCTTGCATTCGTCTGGCAACCCATGTTATCACACATACATATATTTTTCAGACGGTCCAAGAAATATCTACCGCTTGGCATGGAGTGACAAAAGCTGGACGCAGCATACTTCAGTCTGATTTCCCGCTATGCTGTCTTGACCGGTTAACGTAGCGTCGACTTGAATCTGCTTTAACAATTCAGCTTTTGAAGCTACAAGGCTCACATATATTTTCTTGCTTCTGTGAGACCTTAAGATTTTATCTGTGCCTCGTTGAGCGTAGCAGGAGTTATAAACTTTCCTATAAACTTCTCGGAATTCAATTCCGCGTTAGCTAAGCTAAAGTCTGCTGAATGCCAACTGTTGGTTGCTGCTGCTGATTGTTGTTGTTCTGATCTTTGCTATTTGTTTGTTTACTTTTTCCCTGCTGTTGCGCTCGAACGTCAACCGGATTCGAGTAAAATTCATGTAAATTACATTTATATTTTGACATCACTATATCATATTTTATTTACATATACACATGTACATGCGTGTGTGTGTGAGCAAGAGCATCGTCCATAGGCTAATCAATGATAAATGTTTGTAAAACGGGCAACGCATTAAATAAATCAGTTTCATCAGTGAAAATAAATGATTTGTAGTGCTTTTGAGCATTTTTCATATGAAAATTACATTGGTATATGAATTGAATGAAATAAATTTTGTAAGTTGTACATTAATAAATCTTTTACAAGGGTGGGTGTTGTGGGTTTTTTTAGTGGCGACCTGTATGTTTTTCCATTCCGTCAACCATCGACTCTACAATTAAAATCTTACTACATTATCTTGGTTTAGATCTTAAACGAATTCTATAAAGAAATTCGCATAGTGCAATCAAAGAATGATTGGAAGCTGTGATCGGTGATCTTCTCTTTCAATTCCGGCCGTCAAAAATTGGTTTGTCGAGTTTCAACACAATGAGGCGATGAGTATCGCATTTGCTTACATGTACTCCTCACGACAAACACAAGCTCTAGACCACTTCACAACAATTTCATTTCGAGTTCATTGAGGAAGCATGGAGCTACTGGTATGCACCAGATACCAGAGAGCGAATAAAGCACGACTAAAAAAAGACAAAAATACCGATTTCATTTAAAGAAGAAGCGGCGCTTAGCCAAAAATTATTGCGAAAGGTAACATTATCTGCATGAGTTCAGCACTACTATGAATGCGATTTTGCTTTCAAATATTTCTTCTTAAATCCGACCCTAACATCCAATGAAGGATTATGCAGTCGAACAAAATGCTAAAAATTCTTAGAAAGTTCATAAAAAGGATATGGGAAGAGATACATTTCGAGTTTCCCAACTTCTTTGAACAAACAACACAGAAACTTCAAATTTAGTAGGGGCTGTTTATTGGCATTCGAAAGAACATTCCTTTGCATTTATTTTTTGAAGATTATCTCCTCAAAATGTTGGCGGCGACAACGTCTCAGATGGTCCATCCATTGAGCCCATTTTTCGAGAACTCGTTCGAACATTCTGACTGGTAACAGGCTCCAAGACCTGAATTGAAGCGGAATTGTCGGCATAGACTTTACATATCTCCACAGAAAAAAGTCAAACAGTGAGATAACACAAGATCTTTGTGGCCAATCGACCGGGCCAAAACGTAGGTGAAATTATCTGTTTACCGAAGTTTTCTCTCAATAAAATCATTGATTGATGTGATGAATGGTAAGTGGCGCCGTCTTGTTGAAATCCAAATCTCGCCGAGATCACGAGCTACAATTTAAGTCATCAAACAGTAGGATATCATGGCGCGAAAACGGTCGCCATTGACGGTTACATTGTTAACGGCATAATTTTTAAAGAAATATGGACCGATGATTCCACCAACTCGTTATTTTTTCTGATTAAAATGGCGGCTCTTGAATCTCTTCAGGTCACTCTTCGTTCCATATGCGGCAATTTTGTTTTTTTTTTTACATACCCATTGAGCTAGAAATGGGTATAATCGCTAAAAAAATTTGGCTCGAAAACGTTGGATCTTCTTAGAACATTTCAAGAGCCCATAGAGCGAAGCGAAGTCGCCTGCGAAGGTCGAGCGACTTCAGTTCTTGCACAAGCTGTATTTTGAATGATATAAAATTGAGATCTCAGCGTAAGGCTCCACACTCCACGGTCTACGTATACACTCCCAGCTACGGCTGCGATTGAACAATTTGTAAACATTATTCAGGCGTAATTTTCTTCATGAATAATTGCCAAACACACCCGGAAAAATTAACGTGTCAGCTTAACATGACTCACATCTGAACTGTCAAAAAAGGCTATTGAAAAAAATACCTCTACTTCGATAACCCGTTAGTTGTTCTAGAAAAATAAAAATACGCAAAATCTAGATGAAAATATGTGGAGTTAATACATTTTCGAGCATCACTTCCAGCTTATTCATAATTCAGTTATAATTCACTCTATTCTCCATAAATTTCTCCATCACTTATTTCCAATTAAATCTCAAAAGCTTTTTCACACACAACTTTAACCAACAGTTATTTAATTTTGCTTAATTTTTCCGAGCTACAAAATTAATATACCGTTTATGTTCGACACTTTCAACTTTTACTTTACACTTGTATACGGACGCATATAATTCGAAGCCGCAAACATATGTCCGCATATAAAATATTTCCATGTAAAACTAACAAATAGCCAACGTTGTCCAACTTTAAACGTCAGTTCTGTCAGCCAACAGACAAGTTAAAGTGTCGGTCCACTCAACCGTTATATGCGTGTTGGTATGCGTCTGTGCGAACTAGTGAGATGGTAAATTTCTGAATTTCCGCTTTGAAATTAATTTCTGAAATTCCATTCGTAGCTCGTTTCCGCTTTAAATTACGAGCCACGCTATGACAAAACGGGTGACAGCCCAACTCAACGATATGTAATCGCAGTGGAGCAATTAAAAATTTTATTTTATATGTACATGCACATGTAATATATTATTCCTTTTTTGTCTTTAGTGAGTTTTATTATGAATGTGGCACGTCAGTGTTGCCAGCAATTAAGTAATATAAAAAATTGTGTTATGTAATCCAGAAAAAGAGAGAAATATATACGAAGACGGCCCGATAAGTACTTTGCCGACAAACGAACACATTCTGTCACGAAAATTTTTTCAATCATCATCAAAATTTTTTTTATCTCCTTCAAAGTAACATCAATTTGCAGCTACGCACATTTGCCAACGCTTCTTCTAATCGTCAAAACATTTTGTTTAAGGCACTTTCCGGGATGGTCTTCAGCTCTCGCGTCGAATTTGTTTTGATGTCTTCAATTGAGTCGAGGCGTGTTCCCCGAAGTGGATATTTCAGTGTGAAGAAAGGTAAAAGTCGCATGGAGCTAAATTAGGAAAAATTGGTACTTGTTCTGAGATTTTGTTGAGTGTTTGGCCAAAATTTAACACAAATACGTTAAAAAAATTTGTAAAATTCCACAAACACTTCTGAGGTCGACTGACATAAACAGCTGCTTTAAACTCACTGGTTGACAGATCGCGCTAATTTTTGGCATCATAATTAAGGACAGTTATACCGACCCAGAAAAAAAATTGGGAGCTTCTCTGGGTTAGTTCAATAAAGCTTTATTGCTTAAAGCTTTATTGAATTAACCCAGAGAAGCTCCAACTTCGACGCGTGAGTCCATTTGGACAAATAATTCGTCAAAATAGATACCCTGACAGTTTTGACCTTCCCTAAGGACTTGATGGTGTGTTCACCTTGTGAATCACCATCTTTCAGAGTGATAGAAAGGTAGATTCTACGAGTTCTTCATTGTAGATTCGCCGGGGTCCGAACCCCCTTTATATAGCACTGAAACAATGTTAAGGGTCGCTGCGGGAAGATTACATGACCACCCACTGCTTTCTAATGCTGAATATTTTATGTAGGAGTGACTGAGTGCTTTCTTTCCAATTTTCTAAAGTTTCCAAGCACGGCCGCTTCCAAATGGGGTACAAATGAATATACCAGTTCGTCGGACTAGACTAAGTACCTATCAGATCACCCTATTAAACCTTAGCACATAGAAATAATCACGCATACAACAAAACTCTCGCATCCCACGCATACATTTTTTCGCGCCCACGAGTCTTACGCGCCGCGCTTTGGCCACTCGCAAATGACACCGATAAGCTACACTATAATTTTCGTCTTAAAGTTGCTGAAAACTTGCGTTAGACCAAGCCACATCCCACATAATTTCCGCACGCACACAAACGTGTACACGCATTTCAACACGGACACGCCCCGCTGACGCTGCTGGCGCTTAAGTGAAAAGAAAAATTTCGCAATGACCACAGCGGCGAAGACTGAAAAAGGGTGTGCGCGCATACAAAGGGAGTTCGCTGAAAAGAAAAGTTCTACAAATTGTACTTAAGCAGCTTTTTATGCGCGCTATGACAAGCTCGCTCACTGCCAGCGCGATGTAGTGGACGCCGGGGAGCGAGAACGCGCAAGCGAACGCTTAAGAAAGCGCTCAGCGTCAGAATTAGTAAGCGCGATAGAGGAAAGGACCTGGAGTGCAGCTGGCGTTGTGTTGAAAAGATCAAAGTTTTTGTGCTGTCAAGAATTATCCTGTGAACAGGATACGCCAAAGGCATAAGGCAGCCCAAACACAAGCTATAAGGTGGATGTGTATTATATATGTACATGTGTATATGTGAGTTGGTTGGCTTGCGTTGGAAATTAAATGCAACTGTCGAGTGAAAAAGTTTATTTAGACAATTCTTTGGCTTCTTCCTTTCTTTAAAAAGTAATAAGTATTAATATTGGTTTTTGAAATTTAGAGTAAAGTGATTCATTCACAGCGTACCAGCAGATTAGATTGTAAACCTTAAGTAATTTGATCAAATTTTAGCTGTGAAATATTATAAATGAAAGTCATCAAAACGAAATTCACTGTTCTATAATTTTGTCTTTCATTAATAAAAGTTAATGTCTAAAATTTTCTAACATTGTTATAAAGTTCATATCTTCCATTCCTACATTTTACCGTATTAAAAGAAGGATCGAAAAATGTTTGATCGCCGACAACCACATTTAAGACGTCATTCGGTTTGTTGCGCTCACAATTGAGTCTCATATATTTACCATCCCTCGATTTAAAGAAAGATTATTTTATTATAAAATTATAAGAATATTAGAACATGTTAACACACTCTCTCTCCATTAGTGGAGCTCTATATTGTTTTGTCTTTCCATCATTTTTAGTGTCAAATTTTTCCCACTCTTTTATAACGGAATTCTTGGGGAAATTCAGGTTTCAAAACTGTGTGATAATCCCTACCTTAATATCCTTCCTTCTTGCCTAAAAGAAAGTAACCACTACCTTGCTGGTGCCTGGGCGTCGCAACCCTTCAGCTCTTCTATTCTATATATACACATATAGATATGTGACCGACTGAGCCCATCCAAGTGTTTTCCACACAGTTGTTAACTAAAGATCTCATGACTCACATAACACCATACAGTGCAACTTCGCGTTTTGACACGACATATAAACTCAATAAAACGAGTTTATCTTTAAACTAAGATCCTAATGTGAACTAGTGGCTAATTTCAACTTGTTTATTAGGTTCTCGTAGGCAGAGAACGCGAAGAAAGCAAAAATGATCCACATACTGATAAAAAGTATATATATATATATATATATATCCAAGAGAGGAGCAGTCCAAGTGTGTCAAAAAACATTAATTGTCATTCCTTATTTAATTTTAAGAACGCCGTCGAGCAAACAGCTTTTGGATTTTGACTTAGTGCATTTTCTAACAAGTTTAAGAACGCGATTTTCCTATTACTTCGATCTTGACTTGCCCGAACACCTGCTCGCCTGATCATATATGTTCTTCGTATTACGTATTTAAAAATAAAAAACAGTATTTGCACTTATCAACTTTTTACCGTAACGCTAAGCAATTAGCGACAGCAGAATAACGGACGTTGCCTTAACACTTAGTGCATGCAACATTCTGACTACTGCTTGACTCTCAAGCAGTCAAACTCTTATGAAGTTTTACACATTAAAGGGGTTTACTTTCACTTTACAAACAAAGTTTTTTCAAAAAACAGCAAAAACACATTTGACTGTAAGCACACATACATATTTACGTACAGATGCTGGTATATTATAGTGGGTGTGTGTGTGTGCACTTTGCGGTGGCATGAAGTTTGCGCAACTGCACTTTGCAAATCTTTGTAGCGTGGAAAGTCGAGAGTACCAAAAGAAAGAAACTGCAAAACAAAAACAGCAACAACAACAATTGCACAAAATATGCGAGCATACAGCCTCCAGCAGCGGTTCGTAATTGCATGCAACATACAGCTGATATGCCACACAAAGTGTTGCAAGCAGCGCCATAATGTGCTCAGTCACTGACTGTGTTGCAAAAGACAAGGGTTACACACGCCTGTCTTGCGCGTGTCTCCAGCTCAGCGCTCACGGCAGTTTGCGAAAGTAAATTAAGTTCGTTACAGCGCGCTGGACAATGGCCGCTAAAGTTGTAGACAAGCAGGCATCCGAGCTTGAAGCGCTGGCGTATGAAGTTTCTGCTGCAAATGCTTGTCAAATATCCACTGCCGCATACTTGCCACACACTGGTTGCATGCCTGAAGTTCTAGTGTTGTTAATGTTTCGCTAATATACACATAAAGCAACAAAACAACAACACCCACATTTAAATGGCATTAAGTTTTGTCAGATCACTGTAGAGATATGCTTGAAAAATTGCTGGCGAAAATGCGCAAATTACGAAAAGTTTTCTCTCTTAATGAGCTTGTTCAGATTTGCTGCAATAGATAAACGCGCTGGAGTAATTGTAATGTTTTCCTGAGGAACTCGGTGATACATTATTGCGATCAAAATCAAATTTTTTGATCGCAACCAGCAAATAAAGAAAGTAAAATAGAAATTACAGGGCTCTGGATCTCGCAATTAGAAACTTGTTTAAATCTATTAGAAACATATTTTTTTTTTTAAGAATAATGCAGAACATGGCCCGGAGGTGGGTCCTTAGAGCTTTTATAAGTTAGGTTATATGATTTCTTAAAACAATACACACTAATTGGTACGGAAAGTCAAATGTTTTTTTATTTAATGTGAAATACACTGAATAAAATTAAGTCCTGAATTCATTATTCAAATGGCTTCCACGACTTCTTTTCCGGGAACGTATTCCATCAACATAATTTTCGAGTAATTTTTCCACTAAATCACAAAAAGCACAACATTTACTTCTAAAGCTTGAAGATAGTCTGGTTTATTGCCAATGACCACTGACTTCAGATAAACTTACAACAGGTATTCTAATGGTGTTAATTCACAATTTCTTGGAGGCCATTCAATCTCACAATTTTTTGCAATAATTTAATCTTCAAACTTTGGTCGCCATTATTTGGTTTATTGCCCCACATTGTTAGAACTAGATGTTGTCACATCATCTTCTTCCAATTGCGCCCACAAAAAGTTGGTTATCATCGATCTGCACCATTCTTCATTGACAGTAATGATGTGACCAGCATAAACTACACCAACCTGACAATTTAGTTGAATGTATTGGTTGATCAGGAATAATTTGTCGATTTTCTTCCCACTAGAATAGACAGTTTTTTTTATTTACGCACCATTCAGATAAAAGTGAGAAGATAATTTTCTCGTTTTTAAGTTGTTCCAATACGAAATCAGCAAACTCACCACATTTACGGTAGTCAAATGGATTCAGTTCAGTGATGACAATTTTATACGGATTCAAAGCCAAATCCTTCCTCAAAATCCGCAAGTTTAAGGGCAAGCGTTGTCGTGACTAAAAATGATTGCCTCCTGTTCATTTTCAAATTGTCGGTAACTTTCCCCATTAAACCATTTACAGCTATCGGTCGATTTTTCGACCAACAACTCTGAAAAATCACCAAATCGAAAATGAACGAGATATGTCGTTCACAAAAATTTTTCTGTCACTTATTTATAATTTTTTTTTTTGTTGTATCTGATTATCGGAAAACCTTTTTTTTTTTTTGCACATTCTTACCATATCGGTTGTAATATAGAAAGATGACGAATGTGCAAATTGAATGGTTTATAAATCGGCTATCAGCCGAAACGATACGACTAATTTATTCACTTCATTATTTTGGTTCCGGGTGAACTTCAATGTTCCAAATGAATGACGGTCACTAATATACTTTCAATTTAACAGAAAACTTCTTTGTTAACTTTATTGATTACTGAGTTATTGTACAACCTAATGATTGCAGAAAGTATCACTATCAAAAGCATACGGGCAAGGAGTCGCCCTTCAGTGATTACTTATCAAAATATGAAAAACACGACTGAATACTTGTTTCTACCTCATGGAACATTTAATAACTGTCTTCCCATATATTTCCGAATCGAATTTTCTACAAGCTTCTTGGGTCACGAGTATAAAAAGGAAACCTTCCAGGCAGGCAGTTAGTCGATTGTTGCCCACGAGTCGAAACAGGTTTTCCAGTGTGATTCGCAGATATACCCCCCTGCTGACACTACCGCTCCGTTCCTGTGTAAAATATTGATGGGAAAATTTCGAGATACTGGAGTGAAAGAGAGATTGAGGATGTTATGGGTTCTGATGGCTATTTGTATTCGTTCATTCTGTACAGTGATCAAATGAGAATCGAGAACCCGAATACAAAAACTACGGCTTAGGTGAAAAGGACGTACTAAAGTTATTGAACTAACCTGACGATCCACGTGAACATTGTGTTGCGTTTGACAACTTCTTCTTCTTTATTGGCGTAGACACCGCTTGCGCGATTATAGCCGAGTTAACAACAGCGCGCCAGTCGTATCTTCTTTTCGCTACGTGGCACCAATTGGATATTTCAAGCGAAGCAAGGTCCTTCTCCACCTGGTCCTTCAAACGGAGTGGAGGTCTTCCTCTTCCACTGCTTCCCCTGACGGGTACTGCGTCGAATACTTTCAGAGCTGGAGTATTTTCGTCGATTCGGACAACATAACCTAGCTAGCGTAGCCACTGCTTTTTAATGCGCTGAACTATGTTAAAGTCGTCGTATATCTAATACAGCTCATCGTCCATCGAATGCCATATTCGCCAAGACCAACGCGTAAATGGCCATATATCTTACGCAGAACTTTTCTCTCAAAAACTCGCAACTTCGACTCATCAGTTGTTGTCATCGTCCAAGCCTCTGCACCACATAGCAGGACAGGAATTATGAGTGATTTATTGAGTTTAGTTTTAGAACATACCCAGTCCGAAGTAGCACCTGTTGGCAAGAGTTATTGGTGGTATTTACACTTTTTCCAAGATAGACGAAATTATCTACGACTTCAAAGTCATGACTGTCGACAGTGAAGTAAGAGCCAAGTCGCGAGGTCGACGACTGTTTGTTTGATGACAGGAGAAATTTCGTCTTGCCCTCGTTCATCAAAAGGACGGCTGTTTTGTCTTTTTCATTGGTACTGATTCTTACGCGGCAGGTCCCAAACCCAGCGCACAATCCTGTTGAGGGGATGTTTTGCCTTCTCAATTCAGCTCGGGTTCAAACGGGTGCTCTTAGGATACCTAGAGGATACTTGGTCAAAGACAAGAAGTCGTGAGCTGCTTGAGCCATATGTAAAGGACTCGTTTATGGCCACTCCCAAGTGAATGACGATCAAAGAACTTTCCTCACTTGCATGAGCTTCTACACATGACTCCATCCTCCTTGACAACTTCTTAACTTCTCATAAATTGATGAGTCAACTGACCTCTTTGAGATATTATGCTACCGGAACCATTCGTTAAAATCGTATGAATAAAGCAAAACTAACTGACGTCTTAAGAAGAAGGAACGCGGCTCGCTAGACTGCATATTTGATCGAAATAATAATGTGTAAATTGCTTGATGGAACGACAAAGATGGGAAGATGAAACATTATGTTGATATGCCATACATCGTAAGACTATAAAATAATCGAATGGGTGGCGTAAATCTCTTCGATAATTCCACGAACAATTATCGAATTGGACATCAACGTTGTCAAAATTGTCACAAACATTCGTCATACAGTATGTTAGGAAACTCTTTACACACTGAAAAAAAATATTTTTTGACTTTGCATGCAAAAATAACGCCTTAAGTTATTTTTTTCAATATTTTTTCAATGCAGAACTATTATTAAAAAAATTTTTAATTAGTAGGTCCAAAATAAAAACAATACAACGAGAGGGAAAATTTTAAAGCAACAAAATGTGAGTTTACACATTTTTGACACTGTCAAGAAACTCTTTACACAAAGTACTTAAGCTACAGTTTAGTGAATATATTTAATAACTTATGCTATCTTTAACTAATTTTAATATTTAGTATGACCCCCCTCAGCTTCAACTACGAGCGTAATGCGATTTTTCATGGAACTGACAAGCTTTTGTAGGTCATAATCCAACGGAATTTTATGCCACTCTTCTAGTACTGCTGCTTTTAAGGCGGTGCGGTTTTTGGGCTGCCTTTTTGCCACTTGTTTCTTCAGATAAACCCACAAATTTTCAATGGGGTTCAAGTCGGGACTCTGAGGAGGTGTATCTATGACCTTTTGGCAATTATAAGTAGCCATGTGCGCACAGTGAGCTCCTTATGTTTGGGGTGATTGTCCTGATAAAATTTAAATTTTGGCTTATTATCGACAATAAGGCCAAATTTTTCCGCAATTTTCCTCATATACTCACATATTGTATAAATGCACCGAACGCGATGTAGCCCTACATGTTTTGTGTTTCAATAATTTCACGAAATATGAAGTTGAGATATTGAACTTTCAAGAAAATTTTATCAAAACTCACTTTTGACATGTATCTTTTTTATGTTGTGTGAAATATAATATGAAATTGAAACATCAAACAAAATAAACGTATTGAATGGTAAGCACTAATTAAACACTTTACTTTAGTAATTATCGTTTTTGGTTGGTGGTTGAGTTTTCAACCACATTCCCGTATCTAAATGGCTCAATGTAAAAATCTCAAAAAAATTTTAGGCGTCGAGTTTTTTTCATTATAAGCAGAATATAAAGTTTGAATGAAATCAATGCAATAGATCTAGATGCCGCCGGAAATGGGTCCGATTGTTCTTTTGCATACAGTTCCCCTCGGCTAACTTAAAACACAGCTACTGTCATACGATTCCAATCATATTGCCAATGACGCGAACGAATCTAGCATCTGGAAGACGAGTGGTAGCGTCAGGAAACGCAATTTTTGTTGAAACTTGCGTCTTAACAAAATGAATGAAGCTCATCCATATTCATGCACATCATTTGCAACCCTGAATGCGCTTATATGCACACTCACACACACATTCATGTTTGCATAATTGCATAACAAACCGAAACGAAACGCTTCGCAGTGGGAAACATTGACGTTGGAAGACAGTTGCTGCTATTAACTGCGCATATCGCTGAGGATGTCGTCATGATTTGCTGGTTGTCACAATGTTTTCGCCCCCATTATCACTATGCTTTCGTTTGCTGTATCGCTGTTGTTCAATTTGTTGTACGATTTGGTGGCGAAGATAACACGTTAACACAATGAAAGTCATAAGAGCGTGAACACCATACGAGTACGTCAGTACGCCATTAGAATGCTGGTGAAATTTGCATTTCAATTAAGCACTTTCGTTGGAAATTTAGCGCTTTTGTTTCGGCGATGTTGCAGAGGATTGACAATCAAACGATAAATTTATTGCAAATGTCAAGGGGATAGTTAATATCTGTTCGATGAATATTCGCTGAAGAACTTTTAATTAGAAGCACTTTAAGGTAATCAAAAACAAGAAACTGAGATGGAAGGAACAAATCGACCATACTACGCTTTTAACTCCATTCGGCTGTTTGAGTACTAACATTTATTTCGTTCAATAAGTTATTCCCAACATCTGATAAAATGAGATCGAACTGAAATAGAAGACTATTCTCAGCACCATCCTCTTGGAACCTCAGGTAGCTCCAGAGAGTTTAAAGTCTTAAAACTCATACGTTCGGGCGTTTAATCGAGCTGCCGATTTTGAGATTAAAGTACGAAGACTTAGCGAAAGAAAATAGTTTAAATTAGAGTTACTAAGGGTTGTTTTGAAATAAGCTCTATGTATAAGATAATTCCAAGTTAAACTATTGAATCTGCTTCTTAATTAAAAATGGACTGCAGAAGAACATATAGAATATGGTGGTAGAAAATTACCCCAAGGGGAATATTACAAAACAAACACTTAGGATGTGTCTATTAACCAACAGAAAAATATAAACTCTTAACCTGTACAGCTATCCTCTATCATTACGATTATTATCATTTTCGTATTGAGTCCGAAACACATTCTTTACAGGACGTGATTTCTTGTAATAAAGTTGAAGGATTTGTAAATGTTGTTCAGGCTAAGTCTTTCCGTGATGAAATGACAAACAATACTAACATTACAGCTTGACACGACTCACCCGTGATCTGTCAAAAAAAAGGCTATTGGCCTGTAACCAAGACGTTTGGATTAATTTCACATTTCAAGACAACGCAATTTAACAACAAAATATGTGTGAGGCGAGTACTTCAACAAATAAATTCCAGAAGTATATGTAGGGATATTTTCAGATTTTCAGGATTTTATTATCCAAACGTTCAAAAGCCAATTCAAAATATCTCTTAATCGAAGTCTTTTCAAACAAAATTTTAGAAAATGGTGAAATACTTTCATTTTTATTTTTTTATTAAGTGGCAACTCATCCAAATATAGTTAATACCATGTTGAGACCGAAAATTTAAAAGGATTAGATTACATTTACCGTGCGATTCTGTAACGTGAGACAGTATCAAGTCTCGAAATTTGAGATTTTGAGTTAGAGACAATTTTTTGAGACTTGAGACGATTTTACTATTCTGTAAGTGACAGTCTCAAAATCTATTACATTTCATTATTCAGAGATGTTTTTTTCACTTGAATGATAATAAATATGTCGATAACAAATATTAAATTTTCTATAACGTAGTCAAAAAACATAATTATCAATAAAAATTAAAATATATGTTGACTTTGTTTCATAATATTTACGAAATTTATGTAAAATTTATTTATTTTTAACCTTTTCGTGCTTGAATTGCTTACAAAATGTAAAAAAACGACAATCGATTAATATCTATGATGATCTCTATTCAGTACATTGAAAATGGCAGTAAGAGTTCTTTTTGCTTTTGTGACCAGCTAACTACCAGGTCTCAATATTTTGAGACTAACGCTAGAGACTGTTTAGTGAATAGTAACTAGTATCAAATTGATACTTTGCCTCAAAATGTCTCAAATAGAGACTAGAGACTGGTTACAGAATCCCGCTACTAATTACATTTACTAATCAGCCCGTTCTCACTGCCGTTAGAAAGATCAAAAAACAGCTGTTATTGTCACTCAAGAATTCACATCGCTTAGTATTTGTCAAAACAAAAGATTGTCATATAGAATTTTGCAATTAAAGCTATCGTTTTTAAATATTTTCCATATAGTAGATATTTTCCATATATTCATAAGTCGATTTTCAGGTGAAACTAGATTCATTGCTTTAAAAAAAATTTGTTTGTTTACATTTATTTCCATTTATAATGTCTAAATCAGCTGTGATAATGTAACAGATTTCCAATGCTGGCAAATAGATGGCGCAAAATCAGAGTCACACAGAGAGATTTAGCGTGGATCAGTTTCAAATAATTTCAGTGCAGTGATTTGGAACTGTCATTTTTGTATGGCGAAATCTTGATAAATTTATAAAATTAGTGCGATAAACCACTCAACAGCCTAAATCGTGTGATTAAGTGTCGGTCTGAACAAGGCTTAAGGTTCACATTTAAAGCTCTAACCGCTATAAGAACCTTCAAGATAGATATTTATTTTTTTTATTTATTATATTTTCCAGAGCTTGCAACATTTACTTTTATTTAAAACGCGCTTCTTACATTAAACTTACCACATTTTTGGTGTGCGGCCTCACCCGTTTACCGCAATGCAACTTTCGTTAGTGAAAATTTGCAATTTGTTTTTTTGACAAGTGGCCATTTTTTCACACTCGCTGCTAGCATAGATAGTGGCATACATTTTTTTCGTGCATTCATTTGACTACGCGCTGCTGCAAGGGGAGGCATTAATTATGCAAGTAAACATTGCAGCTATTCATGGTTAAAAATGCAGCGAAGAAAGAAGCTTGCATAAAAACAAGAAAAAATACAAAACAAAGAAGAAGGGCGAGAACTAACCAGAAACCCCAAAACGCTGTTAATTAAAAAGAGTAGTAGAATTTGAAAAACCAAAAATGTTGCCAGCACAGACACCAACAAAGAACGTGAAAACGTGCCACAACTAACACTAGGTACACTGTAGAGCATAAAGTGCTGGTGGCGCGTGCAACACTTGTATTTTACGCCAACTTTTGCTGCCTGCCGCTGCCATTATGCGTTGCTAAGCAACAACAACAAAGGTGGCAAAAGTTACAAAACACAAAAAAGCGCAAATGTGGCAGCACACTTTTCATTTTAATATGCATAAGTTGGTGCTACTCAGCATTTTCGGTTTTCTGTTCTTTATTTTTGTGATATTTTTGTTGTAATTTTGGCTTCTAAAAAAGTGCAATTTAAAAATGCGCAAAACACTTGCAGTTTTATTACAAAGTTACGCCAACTATTTACACATGCTCACAAACGCGTCATGATTTGTGCCAAATTATGCAATTTTTTTTTTTTTTTTTAATATTTTTGTTTCTCTTTTTTAATATTTCTATGTGTTTTAATTTTTCATCACTCATGTGTTGACAGCTTGCTCACCCTGCATATGCAAATATTTTTTATAATTTTTACATTCCCCATTCGTAATAAAGTACAGCAAGCGCGGAAAGTAAATAAACAAATTTATAGCGAAACAAACAAAAACTATTTGCATGCAAGTTTAAGGGAAACAAATCCAAACTATATTATTTCATTTTCTAAATTGCACAAATATCCTTGAAATTATTAACAAATGTCAGTAAGTGAAAAGCAGGTCAACTATCAACATCAATTGCAACGCACTGAAGAAGTATTTTGAGCGCGAACTCTGCGCCAACTTTAATGTGGGTTAAGCTTCTGAACTACACATTCAGTAAGGGTTATGCATGTGTTAAAAAGCAAGTTAACGGAAATAGCAATGAACATTTAGAGGAGCTTACTGCCTATTAGTGATTCAATCCACAACTTTATAACGGTCACATCAATACCGAGAAGTAGAAGAAATTTTTTTTTAATTAAAGCTGTTTTGTATACAATCATTTTTCTTTCTTCTTTAGGCGGAAACTAAATTCCTCCTTGACTTTTCACATAAAATACTGAAAAATATTATACAATTTTAATTCTTTCTAATTTTTGGCAACTTTCTATATAAAATATATAAAACAAAAAAATAAATAAATAACCATAAAAAAAGATTTTCAGATATATTAAGTTTCTATTTGTTTGTAACTCTCTTCAGTGGTACTGAAACTTAGAATATTTTAGCGACACTATAAGAAGGCGATAAAAAATTTAAACAGCTCTTCAATGCAATTGAAAGTATGTAACGTTTAAATAAAAGTTTCAACACTTGATGGTGACATTTGTGTTTAAATTAGTTAATCATCCACCCACTTTACCCGAAAAAACTGGCGCACACTAATAAGACAGCTTAATTCACCACAGCTGATGACTCTATTTCACACCACAATTGAGAACATCACCCAGCAAGCGGCCACCACACTCATAATACAATACCACTCAACACAACTCACCACACTTCTGCATCAATCAACCCACTCAACAAAAAGGATGGGAAAAAGGATAGCGAACACAATTCGTCAGACACTCGTCGCATATCCACATACAATCCGCTCATCAACTTCCTCCTACAAGACTTTCGCTGCTACACTACGCCACGTCGACAGCTTTTAACACAATTCGTTCTAAACAATTCGTTCGACCATCAACTTTCGCATATACAGCCCGCCGCGTCAACACCTAACGCTGATCTCCTGCAATTACTGGGTTCAACCTCAATCCGTGTCCAATCGATCTGAAGGAGTGACAAATCGTTCCCGGAATTAGAGTATCGCCGCCTCGCCCGTCGATATCATATATAATGAGTTTATACAATAAAAACAAAAAATTTAAATTTAAATAAACTTGTTGAAAATCCAAATATATACAAATTAAAACGGATATTTTTATTTAACTTAACGTAGTGGTGAGTGGTTTCCAATATACATATCTAATATATATGTCTATATTGAAATACATATCCTTAAAGAAAGGATATACGGGTAACCGGAAAAAACTTTTCATATTCCTAATAAAACTTCAACTTACTATATATTTTTAAATTTATACTAATAAATAAATAAACAAATATGTACCTTTTAGCTGGACCACTTTTATCCATTTTCCGCTAGAGACATTATTCCATCAGTGCAAATCGAAATTTTGGTATTTCCAGACCGAAAGTGGGCGAACCATTATTGTGCTACAAGAATTGATGCAGCATCGTCTCCGTAAACTTCACAAATTTCATTGATGGCTTGTGTGGCTTTCTTCCCTTTTTTATAAAAAAAAATTCAAAATATAGAGAACTTCTTCATTATGTTCACTCATTTTTGAACAGCTGTAACTTTTTTTAAACTTCCCTGAATTTTTTGGTTAAAAGAAACTTAAAATCCATCTTTCCAACACTACGAGGTGTGTTCAAAAGTATCGCGATTCGTAACTAACAGTTTTCTTAGATTGCAGGAGCGTGGTGCATCATGAGTTCTTGCCACAGGGAAGAACCGTCAATAAGGAATATTACCTGCAAGTTATGCGCAATTTGCGCGAAGCAATCCGCCAAAAACGCCCGGATTTGTGGAAGAACAAAAATTGGCTTTTTCACCACGATAACGTCCCTGCTTACACACATCGTTGCTTGTGCGGGATTTTTTGGCCAAAAACAACACACTTATTATGCCGCAGACACCGTATTCACCAGATCTGACCCCCTATGACTTTTTCTTGTTCCCTAAACTGAAGAGGCCCATTAAAGGACGACGTTACGCTTCTCTTGACGAGATAAAGACGGCATCGAAGGAGAAGCTGAAGAAGATAAAAAAAATGATTTTTTGAAGTGCTTCGAAGATTGGAAAAACCGTTGGCACAAGTGTATAACATCTCATGGGGATTACTTTGAAGGGGACAAAATAGATATTCATGATAAATAAATAATTTTTCAAAAAATACAAAATTCGCGATACTTTATGAACACACCTCGTATATGGTATACTACATTTTGATTGATAGCACTGGAGATATACGACTATCATCTATTAACAAAAGACTACCAATATATCAGCAAATTTGAAATGCAAAGGCGTAAAGAACAAAAATCTGTGGCAACATAAATATAAAATAAAAAAAGAAAAATGTCAAACAATACAAAACACATTACTGTCAGGTAATATAATTTAGTTTTGCAATTGCAAAGCTATGCTTATGATAGAAGTTTTGTAAAAAAAATTCTGATGCTTACCATCAAAACGCCTACATTCAAAATCTCCGAAAAAAATGCTACGAAAACTTTTTTTTTCTTTCTAAACCTTGGATACCACGTCGATGTAAGCTCTTTAGCAATTGTCATCGAAGCTAATAGCGGAGAGTGTGACGTAACTGCGATTTATATTTGTTTACATTTCATAATATGGGTAAATCTCATAAGAGAAAAAAATGGATTCATTCAATATAAAATAAAAATTCATAAAAATTTAAAATACACAGAAAAATAATTTTTATGAATCTAGATAATTTAAAATTCCAATATAGACATTTCCGAGAACTAAAAGATCAACTTCATATCATCTCTCTACCTGTAAGCATGGTGACAAATGAGACAATGTGCTGTCTACGAGTGCGTCTCGTTTACATACTCTGGGCTCTCGACTGTTTGCTGCTGGACAAGCTTATACAGCACTTAGTCTTTGTAGATCTTTGGGTGATATTCGAATTGAAATAGGAAAACAGTCACATGGAGCCATACCTGGCTAATACGTAGGCTGGGGCATTTTGACAGTATTAATTTTGGCCAAAAATTCATATTTAAATTCTTTGATTCATTTCTTTTAACAAAGAAATCGCAAATATTATAAAAACACATATAACCTTAGCGCAGCTTAAGCAAAGTAAGCAATAAATGCAGTTAAAAATTTTACTAACGGGTAATCCAACTAGGCGTACTTTTTTCAATAGCCTTTTTTGACAGATCACGCGTGTGTCGTGTCAAGCTCTCATGTTATTTTTGTTCAATATTGTTTGGCATTTCATCATGGGAAAGTCTACGCCTCAACAACGTTTACAAATCATTCAAATCTGTAAAGCATGTATTTCGCGTGCTTCGCTCAAATTATGGTCAACATAATCGGGCTACTGAGCATACTATTTGCAACACCATCTCCCATCTTAAGACCCATCATTCATTATTGGATAATATTCGATCGAGTAGATCAAGTTCAGGACGCAAAGTAACAAAAAAGCTCCGAAACCTTACATTTCATTATCTTTACAGAAAAGATCTTATCTGAACATAATGTGTTTAAATGAGTTAAGCCTCCCCCACTCTAACCGGGAAAACTGGCGCATCCTAAGAAAATACAGCTCAATTCGCAACAGCTGATGACACTACAACAGAACACCAACACAGCTCACCACAGTAGTACATCAATTCACTCATCAAAAGGGATAGACCAAAGGAAAAGCGGACACAATTCGTCACACACTCATGCCATTCTTTTTTTTTTCATCACCAATCCCGGGCGCTGCAATTAATTCTCACTCATACACATTCGATCGACATCAATCCTGAGTACTACGTTCAACACCATACGAACGACTAACTATCTTATCAGAATACTCTTTCGTCGGCCACCGGGAATTTTTAATCGTACCTTTGTATGCGAATACATTTACATTATTTTCATTTTTTATTGTTAAATATAAAATGTCAACATTACTTTTATTAATTTAGTTAAATTAAATGTTAAAAAGAGCAATTTTTCTTGCCCCCGTTAAAACAGAATGTGAAGTTGGGGAACAGATAGTGTCCAGAAAGTGTTTCTACTTTGAGGCAGAAATCGTTGAGATAAGGAACTACGTAAACATTGCATTCTGCAAAATATTCTCTTCAACGAAATTTAAATCGGGTTTAATATTTTCATTTCATTGATGCGTTAGGATATAATAAAATACATACCGCTTACTTTCATATATTTATATATATATACATAAATAATAAAAGAAACGTTACTAGTATCTCTCAGCAAATTTTAATCCTGTTACTTTCAAAAAAATTATCAATGGATATTATATAAAATGTTTTTGTACATATCAACAACCTCTCTGCATAAAAATAGGTATTAATTTTAGTTACATAAGTAACTTTATTCATTGGCTTATCACTCGCCCTGCCAACTATGGCCATGAATAGGCTATGAGGAAATATGAAAGTTTCACAATTATTAACTTCACATAAAATTCAATTTCACTTTAACAAGTTATTTGTCCATATTTTTACTACACACACACACATACACTAAAGCGCTCACACTGGCACGCACAAAATACGCGAGTATTCATTGAAAATACATCACTGTATTTGTGTTTGTGTGCGTTTTTTCACTTTTGTAATTTTTATAGGTAATTGAAAGTCATCTGCAGTTAAATTCAATCTAAACTTTAGTTATAAATCTACACTAACAGCAACAATAACAACTGCAATTGGTTGGTGAATAGCGTCTCCGCATCGTTGAAAACGTTGATTCTTCTTCTTCTTCTTTTTTGTGTTGTCCAACATCGTTCTGAATTTATTTACCTTCATTTTTCAACGTAAAACTTTTACTGTTGCTAAAACTTAAAAGTCTAACGGCTGATTTTTCTTTCAATTTCCAATATTGCACAATGCTGCGGCGCCAACATTTGCCAAGTGATGCCGATGATATTTATGTGCTATTCACACAACCGCACATATATGAAAGCAAGGTGTGAAAGGCGCATGAAAACTGCCCTAGTAATGGCGGAAGTGCGTTGCGATAGCAGAAAGTCCATTTTAAAAATGCTTAAGAGCGCTGCTGGCGTTTGAAAGTCAATGTCACCAATGTGGAGTAGAACTTTTTTTATACCCGCGAGCAAAACGTTACGCAGAGTACCACAATTGCGTTCACGTAACATTTTTTCGATAAATTGTGAAGTAAGCGTGTTGATACAGGTTTAGATAGAACTGGTGTATTCATGTGAAGCAAATATGTTTATCAGTCCGATTATATAAATTGGACGTAAATTTTCATTCGAAGCAAATATCATAACTTATCCAAATGAAACTGGGGGTTTTTCCAAACTTTAACTCATAAGGCTCTATTTTTGAGTTTACTATAGATCTAAGTATTCCAGATATTAATAAAAATTAGCCTCCAAAAACTTTTGAGACACGATAGTGGCACCAAAATGACTAAACTCGCCATCCGCTCGCTAATGAATGTACCGGAACCACAAGCAATCGAAAAAAGTATTTTTTTTGTTAGAAATCAGTGTCTCTAATTTTCAGTCAAATTTAACTGATTGATTGGCTTTCAATACATGAACTGTCCAACTTAAAGTGTCTTCTGAGCTTTGATTTTCCGTCTAGGTTTTACATATGAAAGGGTTTAGGTTTTAGTGAAAGAATCAGTACCAGAAGTTTGTCTTTGGCTGGCCATGGAAGGACGATATAAGAAATTTTTTGATGGTTGGTGAAAACAAAGATTGAATTCTAGTTCTGCGGAAGAATGGTACATATATGTGTAAAGATTTTTACTTTTTTTTTGCTCCGCAAATTCAGGAACAAAGTATTTTTATTGATTCCACAGCTCATTTCCTGAAATCATTATCGTAATTTACATAGTTTTTTAAAGGGTTTTCTGCTTTCGAACACAAAACCTGAAATTTTTTTTTGCTCCGCTTACTTTCAGATGGATTCTTCAAAGTATTAATTCTTCTTTATTGGTCACCCTTACCAATCACTAGTAATTCAAACATTACTTCACTTCACACATCTACCACAGGTTTGCATTGCACTCGAACTTAGGTCTTCCTTAACTGTTTAAATTACTTCTTGTTATATACCTTCCTGCAACTGCGGTTAGGTAGCAAAGTTAAGGCCACACACACACTCTCATAAGTATGTGTATGCAATGTGTCTCGCATTGCCAATGAGACAGGCGAGTTATGACAAACTTTGCCTGCCACTTGCGCATTGATTTCCAATCAGTGTGGTGGACTCATTGCTCACTCATGGCCGGAAGCCCTAAGTAAGAAAGTACTCGAGATGGGTGACCGTACCGACTTTGGACACGAATACATATTTTACAGCTCATGCTTATATTGCACACATACAGGCGTGACTTGATTAATTTGATTCATGCCTGTGCTTGCTGGGAACATTTCCTCGGCTGATTCCGCCTGATATGAAATTTATGAATTACGATCACGCGTTCTTCCACTTAGCAGCCACAGCAGCAGAGACAACAACAGGAGTGACACAGAAGTGCCGCTCTTTGGCGAGGCAATGAGTTGCAACTTACTTTAGCGTCGCAAAGCAAACTTTGCTGCTCACAATCTTTCCATCTTTCTAGTCTTCATTCATTCATTGATATGTTAGAGACATTTCTACATATATCTATTATATTGGCGTCTAGCACGCATAGCATCGCAACTCATAATTTCCTACAGTTTTCAAAGACCACTTAGTTGCTTTTGTAGTTCTTAGTCTTCACTCGTAACTTTTCATACAATTCTTTCATGTAATTTTATTAGCTAAGCCAGTAGGTATTTGTTAGTTTTGTTATTGTATTTCAGTATACAATGGCGAGACGCGTTTGACATGCCGTCGGACATGACTTTTAGAACTACGAAAACACTTCAATTCAATTCACTACTACTTACTTATACATAAATGATTCTTTTCAACCAAGTTTTACTGGAGTTTCTTCTATTTTATTTATACGTACTATATATGTACATACATTCATAGATATTTTAATATGTATTTACTCACAAATCTTGTCTTACAGCCAACGAGTTGTTAGTTACAAGAAAGATATTTCAGCAGCAAGAAAGTGTATACAAAAAAGACACATTTCATATGAGTAATAGTAAACTAGACTTCTGAAAGGACCCTACGCAGATAAGCTCTTAAAGAAAGGAAAGAAAAACAGACAGCGTATACAAATATTTATGAACACCTCCTTATGAATTTTAACGAGTTGAAGTTGGTTAACGAATATTTTTTGAGAACCTAAATCTCTCTCTCTCTCTCTCTCTTGAGCTATCGTCCGAAATATTTAGCAACATCTTTCAGATAGAGAATTAGATAACGGTTCTTTAGGACAGAAATTAGACTCGTTTAACAAGGTAACTACATTAAGATTTCTAATCACGGCTTTCAAAACAATTGAAGATTTCAGTTCCATATTGAGTTTGATGGAAAAACTGAGTCATCTTTTTTCTGAGTTTATGACGATACAAAAACATTTCTAAATATATCGGAGTCTGTACCTCGATATTTTTCGATTGTAATAACCAGGAGTGAACCGACAAAAGTATAAAACTAAATAATAGAGCCAAACTGATTGCCACAAATACAGTTTGACTGTGAATAACAGTGTAAACAAATCTTGCAACTCAAGATGTGATATCTTAAAATAAATTTTCTTATAGGGGAACATGTCTGAGATTGAATATACAATGATTATATTCTCAGAATAAATTAGAGAGAAGCAAATTTACACTTCAAGAGGCGATCATAAGAAATATTATATATTACTGATCGACTTGCCCACCCAGAATCAAATGTGTAGAAAAAAGAGCGCTGATGAGAGAACGGTTGTCGGAGCTTGACTATATCATTATGTTTTCCGCTCAAAATATTCAAGAGCTGACTAATCTGGCATCTTATGAAAGGAAATATCTGCGTACGGAACAGAAAGAACTAAGGAACTGACAACAGCCAAAGTGTCTTTGTTTCCACAGTGGCAGCATTATATTAACCGCTTATAATAACAAAGAGAGAACTAAAATTTAAATACAGAATTTGTAAATCAATTCATTAGGGACAGCTACTTGATTGATGATTCCCCCTCAGAGCTTTGCTGATCTGACTATTTCTTCCTTATAATAATAATCAAATGAGAACTAAAATTTTAGTTCATAAGGTCTTTTATGACCGCAATAACATACAACCAAAAGACAGATCGGATGAGTTGTGTAAAGCTGAAGAGCTGTCAAGTTTCGATTTTTCTACAAAACCCAATTACAATACTTATAATTCTTTAAAGCTGAGGAGCTTAAACCATATTTTAATAAAATTACACCTATAATTAACAATATGTTTATATTGTAAAAAAAACTTTGTTTTAAAACCCTCTCAGTAAATTTTCGCAATAGCCAATGAGTTTGGCCTAAGTCTGCAGACTGGATTTTGTTTTTTTTAACAACCAATTTCTACTAGTTATGTTTGTAAATTTGCTCTTTGATGGCTCCACAACCTATTCGCCAAGTACTTATTTTACGAATAAGTATTCAAAATATAAAGCTTTCAATGTTTTCAAAATTCACTACCACAAGATACAACTGGAACCCATGAAAGCGAGCTCAAACTGCAGCTGCGTCGATGCCTAAGGCGAAGAAAAAGTTCCACCAACTGATAGTAGTAGTCGATGATGACGAGACAACGTTGACAATGGTGCAGGATGAATGAGTACAACAAATACAAGTATTACAAAATTCATTGCCAACTCTCAACTGCTAACTACGCGAAGTTTTGTACGAAAATTGACAGAATATTAAAGAACATGAAAAGAATTACGAAAAACATAAAGAAATTTGAAGGATGAAAGGAAGGAAACACAGCGAACTATAAGTCGTAAAGCAGACGAAGTGGAAAAAATGTCTATGAGACGAAAGTGCGCGATGTGGGTGCCCGATGAGAAATTATCGTTATGATATGTATAAGGATTTTTTGGTAGCTCTAGGTTAAATTAAAGTTAAAATTCTTTATTTTAATAGTGACGAGGTCTAGAAAATTTTCGGACTGTTTCCAATATGTCTCATATTTCGAGTCTCCAATATTCAATTACCCATAAAGAATAAGTATTCCATTAGCTCCAATGTCTAAGATGATCAAACCCATTCTAATGATCTTCATAAACTTGTTCAGACTTATAGTTCATCCGCGTACTCGATTTATTTAAGATCTTGGAAGATTTTTCGAAACTTTGACTATCTTTTTCATTATAAAAACGAAACATTACTGCACACATTTCCACTATGTGTTTAAACTGGTTCCTCGGCTTAGTTTCTCATCCCGTTTAAGATATGCGATTTGGTACAATTCGATTACTTAAATTTTTATGAGAAGTCTCTTCCTGGCAGAAACCCCTTCGAGGATCGAGTTCTGATCGTCTGACTTTCAATGTTCAATTTGAACTGACATTATCGTGTAAGTCAAATATTGATTTCGTTTATAATGGAAATTGTTTCTAATGAAGCTCATTATATATTATAATTTAGGATTTTTGTTTAGGGAAGAAGGACCTGATAAAAACATAGCCCTGAACTACTTAAAGCTTTGGAGTCGCTTCAATTTCAGATTTTTATTCTGCATATTTTCCCTTAGATTCTCATTCCGCTTCTAAAGAGTCGATTTCTTTAAAAGCTCTTTTGAGCGAAACTCTTCTGTATGCGTAGAGCTAAATCGAAAAGTTAGAGCTAAATCGTCCAGTCCGCCAAAAACCACGTCAAAGCAGGTCAAAAATCAAGATCATGTCGAAATTTTTCATCGATTATCGCGATGTGATACACACCGAATTCCTTCCGACCGGCCCAACTGTCAGCAAAGAAAATTTTTTGAGTGTTATGTGTCTTTTGCGCGGAACTATTTGTAAACGAGTTTGGAATTATGGGCCTACAACTCTTTGTTTCTGTATTACCATAATGCATTGTCGTATACTGCTTTGATTATCGCAAATTTTCTACCACCGTACTTGCCTGATTTAGCTCCATGTGACTTCTGGCATTCAGCGAACTTAAACGACAGCTCCGGAGAAACCTTTTTAAGTCAATTGAAGGCATTAAATATGAATATTTACGCGCATTGAAGGTTACTCCGAAAATTTACTTTAACAACTGTTTCGAGGATTGTGAAAAGCGTTGTATAAGGGCAGCTGTAATAGCAGCAAAATGTATTCCCAGGACATTTCGAGATATTCAAAACTTTCACGTGAATAACTCTCTGAGGTTCAAATACAGATCGGATAAAATCTAAATTTATTAATTTAGGCGGCAATTTCTTAGAGGGCTACTGCCTAACTATAGGTGTCAGCTGCGTAGCATATTGACTAAGGTGAGTTTATATTGCATATGCCAAAGTTTACGTGCTCACTGAAGACGCGGCTGTTAAGTGCCGTTCAACTGTCTGACGACGCATTTGCAGGCAGTCGGCGCTTAGCCCCCTGGGAGTCGGTGTAAACTTTTTCATAAATATTATTAACAGCAATAATAGTGAGTGAGAGAGACACCCACACACCAAGAGAGCTAAAAAGAGAGAAGGCGGAAAGACAATAGAAGGCGCTGAGACGTGATAAAGCGTAAGGGCCATATTGCTAACAATTGGCTGCTGCAGGCTACAGCGACAACGAAAACAACCAGTGAAGTTACTTAACAACTACCGCTCAGTTTATTATGCAGAAACAACAAAAGGCGAAAGAATATTGCAACACTGCAGCCATTTGCAAGCGCACCCCCGCTAGGTGCAACAGCTACTGTAGGAGCACGCCTACGGCACGCAAACGCAAACCAATTTCAGCGACAGCGACCAACCAAAGTTGTACGGCGGCGACTTGTGTACATGGTGCGCTAGCAGACGCCAGACGCTAGACATGTTTCTTGAAAATTTCATAAGATTTTCAGCGGCGGCAAAGTGCATTGTCCTGCGCAACAATTACTTACGGCCAAACAATCGCTCGTTGTAAGGCGCACAGTGCGCGCGTGCAACTGCGGTAACATTATTTTGTACTACAGTGAGTAGTTTTAACTTTTTTTTATAGAAGCACCCAACTTGTACATGAACGCTCTGTGTGTGCCGCTGAAAGGGTTTGTTAAAAAATTTAATTTCGTTGCAGGTCCTGCGGCGCGTACTTAGCGCGCACGCCACACGGCTAACTAAATTTCTTTATTAAAGGAAACTGCCAGCGCATGAGCGATGATAGCAACGGTTGCTGTAGATAGGTACAAGTAAAACGTGCTTTTAGTCATCTCTTTGAAAATGCGCTTACAAGACGCAACACTAAGCTTTCGGCCGCTAAGTTGGTTTCTAAGTTTCTGCCTTTAGTCGGCGTTTATATAGTCGATTTTTATACCCTCGCAAAATGTTGTGCTGAGTAAAAATATTTCAAAAATTAAGCACTGACACTTGATGCGTGTATTCGTAGGCAATCAGTGATCGCATCGGTCGGTGGATCCACCCGCTATATGATCTATGGGCATATCAAAAACTACTGGAGATAGCTGAGCAAAACTCTGAATGGAACCATCCATATAACGGTATTTTCTTTCCTATGGAAGGTAGAGATATTTTGATATAGAAATTTTAGGTTCGCATACAAATCAGTTCAAAAAATGTCTTATCTCTGAAATTTGTCAACCAATATACATAGATGATTACACATGCAACACTCTTTTGATATTATTCGATTTTATAATAGACACTCGAGGTATATTATTTAGTTGAAATCTAGTTAAAATAGTTGACCCAAAATTTTAAAATTCAGGTAGAGAGTAGACCAAAATCAGTTCACCCTTCCATCAAAGCAGCGCCTCCGCACTTTGAGTTAGGCATCTGACACAATAAATGAATCACTTAAGGAGATATTCTAGTCTAGAGGCTCGAATTTCGAGCTTTTTTCAACAATTAATAAAAAAGAAGCACTAGATATTTTTACTATCCGTTTTTTTATCATTTGTTTCTTAAACTTAGAAGAGTACACAAAATAAATTTCAAAAAAAAAAAATTTTCATCGAGTTATGCGTCCTTGAAGAAAAGGGGGGAAAAAGAGGCCGTGTCCTCATCGCCATGATTTCTACCCTTGTCGTCATCTGAAAAAACAATGAGAGATTCTAATTACGTACAAATGACAAATGACATAAAGCAGCAAAACTAAAACAAAAAAATTTTTTCTTAAAATGGCTTGGGTAGCCGCCAAAAAGGTTGATTTTTTCACTAATTTTTCAATTTTGTTTAATTTTTTTTTTAAATATTACAAATTTCAAATTTTTTTTTATTGCTTCTAGCGATAGAGATATATTTAAAGAATATTCATGTCAAATTTCAAATAAATCGACTGATTGGGACTTGAGATATTGTGGCTACCGCATCAATAAAAGGAGTTTTGAGAAAAACGCGTTTAAAGTTTTACGTTAAGTTTCGGGCAGCGTAATTGATATAATATTGCTTATAACTTACATTCTCTTAATCAGCTATCCCAGCTTCATGCATTGGGCCTTCCTCTACTTCATATCGGTTGATTTCAACAGTTCTCTCTTCATAACGAGCAGTTCTTCCTTCTTTTGAAGCATCTGGAGATTGGACCTCAGACCGTTGAATTTGCATTGCGTTGCGCCTGACAGCAAACCCATGAGTTTCCAGGCCAATTTTGATTCCCATTAGCTTCATAATATTTAGAATAGGACAAAAGCCTTCTTTAAAAATACAGATTGCAAAATAATTTGCAATTCCAATTGTTTGGGATCCAGCATGAATATGCTTGGGTGCAAACGTCCATATCAAAGAATTTATCGACTCGTTGTTATTTTGAGTTTTGCAACCCACGCAACGTTCTAATAAGGAATCATCCGAAAAGCTTTCATTAATAGGCTTCAAAACTTATAAAGCCTTATCAGTTAAAGGAGGATAAGGGAGAAGTCATCCAGCGTACCTTCAGCCGCTGCCTACTGCCACTTGCACCAACTCTCTGGTCCAGGTGGGCAATTCATGTGCGCAGTATTCTCATCAGTTGAACTTTTATAGAAATAAGTTGCCCATATTTTGCGTTTCATATCTTCAACAGAATCAGATTGACGACTTCTAGCTAATCTATCCATCCCTGCGTCAACTTCCATCTTCCCAAAACTTCCCTTGTGGTTTATTGAGCAAGATTCTTTGTGTTCTTCATACCAGTCTTTGTAAGCATTGATGTCTTCTTCTTTTTTGTTCTTCCAATAATTACACCCTTGGCAAAAACTTGACTTGACGAGAGTATCAACTACTTTCTTACTGAAATTACTAACAAGTGTAGTGACTCCAAAAAGGAGTTGAAACCTCATTTCTTCCATGTCCTATCGCCGGAAACTGTGAAATGCGTAGGGTCCGCAGTCGGATCTAAGGCTGAAATCAATTTTTTCACTTCTGTCAAAGCTTTAGGAGTTACCAGATCATAAACAGTGGATGCGGCTAAATGTAAATTATCCAGACAACTATAGTACGTACCAATAGCTAAACCCTGACCAATATCCATAATACTACAAAATATCTTGATGCCTTCTCTCCCAATTCCGATGAGTCTCAAATCAGTAGCAATTCGTCGATTTACTTCAAATGCTTTTTTCAAACGGATATTACTGAATGTAACGGGTATTTTCGCAGCCACACTGTACTCCAATTTTAAATCCCAGTCCCCGTACAGCTGTCCGAGAAAATTACATTTTTTGCTTACAAGTAGCACAGATGATCAATAATGCAAGAGATGAATAAGAAGAAGAATAGAAGCTTATTCATGCTCAGGTAGCCCGGGCTTCCAGCCACCTATTGCTCCAGTCGCTCGCTCAACCGGTCTAGCTGCCACGTCACTAAAGTGGCTATAACTTTGAAAATAATTCTTTTAGGGAGATATTTTTGAATATCAAAACTATCGAATTATGAAAAAAATCGCTTTTTTCAAATTTCTAGACTAGAATACCCGCTTTAAAAGCTGGAAGGCAGAAACTCAAAGCACTGAGTATATTTACATATTTTTAAAAATTGTGCAATAGGTTCAAATAGGGTACACGGCTTGATCCGACAGATCACATCTCACTGCAAATAATAGGGGAATAATTGAAAAAATAAGTAATATTTATACAACTAAAAGTTTCTAAAGTCCTTAGCGTTCCGTTCCGGCCGTACTTAGTACTGTCCTACATCGTGTTATATTTTTTCTTATCGCTCGTTTTTCAGCAGCGCCAATTTTTTGCTGCCAAAATCCCCAAAAAAAATATGAGAAAGTAAATTGAAGGAAAAAATAAGTAGCTAAAGACATGGCAAAAGTTTAATTGAGAAAGTTGTGGAATTTCAATTAGCCCAGGACATTCGTTATTTTTTCAAAATCGTGCACCGACATCTTACATACCTACGGTCGTTCGCCTCTCCCGTAACATTACTCAGCTTAGGTCTCATTTGACTTTGTAGCTGCTTCCACGGACACTTCCTCATTTACTACTACCCCTCGCCGGTACATTCAAGCGCATTTTTAACCTTTTTTCCACGCCAAATATTTACATTCAGCTAAAAGGGGCAGCAAGCGGTCGACTTGCGTTCCTCACCTCTCCACTCACTTTTCTTACATACCAATCATTTGCTGCGCTTAACTTTATTTTCCTTTAACACACTGTTTGTAAGCATATACATACATACTCAAAAAAATATAAAGATATATACAATTAGCGTGAATTTGGGTGGCGCTGCGTAAGTAGCGCACTACCACTCATTTTTTTCTTATCTACGGAATTTGTTGAACTTCAATCGCTTCCACCCACCAAAGTGCAGCTGCCCTTGGCTACATCAACAAATGTTTAGTGCTCATACGCCCTGGTGGCTTTCACTTTAGTTGTTATTCAATAGCGTTGCTTTCTTTACTTTATTTATTTATTTTATTGTTGTTGTAGTAATTGTTGTATATTGCTTTAGCGTAATCGCATACGAACTGTTGCTGATCCTGGTAATTTTCCTTAATTGAAACTTTTGTGTATTTAATTGAATTGGCAGATAAGCTAAGTGAGCTGAAAAGAACAGGTTCACATGTTGATACAGATGTATGTACGTACGTATATATACATAAAAGTTAACAAAATGCACAGTAGGATAACAATCCTCACAAAATATCAACAGACAGTGGTAATTGCCAGAATTTCTAGATCTAAGAGGATTTAAGAGAGTTAAACCGTGTTAGTCTTTTGAGATATGTGAATAAATGACATATACCAACTCACTATACGTATGAAAATATCATATCTATACAGAGTATATTAGAATCCCTAAAACTAATGCCGAAAGTAGTGGACACCTTACCTCTTGATTTTCAAAAGACCAAACCCTAAACAACATTATTCTTGATGTTTTTCTTCAGGATTTCCACATCCTATAAACTTTCTACTTATGGAAATTTGCCATATTTCCTGTCCAGCAGCAACTCAAACTCTGTTTCTTTCAGAAAGTTACATTCAGCCTCTTAAAATAGCCTCGTTTTAAGACTCTAACTAACATGATAATATCGATGTATAGTATCTTGTTATGATGCAAGCTCCTGCTAAAACTAAAAATCATTTTAACATTGGTGAAGTCGACCTGTTCCTTTGAATGTTAGGATTAGTTATGAAGGCCATTATCTAGTTTTTTACTTTCAACCCCACACAAATCTGCAAAAGAGCCATGAATCAGTTTTTAGTTTGGGGCGAAAATCTGGTTTTTAAAAATTTTTAGACCAAAAAAATTTCCCCATAAAAATGATATCACCATCAAACCATGCTGCTTCAAAGCTCTCGACAGAAAACGTCTTTGAAAGAGTTAGACAACTTTGGGTATCAGCGACAGCGAATAAACGCATGAATACCCAAAGCGAGACTCAAAACGAAAAAATTGGCTCAAATTAAAATCGTTTCGTTCTAACAGTTACAATACTCTACTATCTCGAACCCACTACAGAAGTTGAGTATGTGCAGTGTTCAAGTCGAAGAAAATTTCCTGTTCGCCAAATATATTTTCGAAAGTAGTAACATCGATAAAAGAACTGACTATTTAACGCTAAACCTCCTGTTTTTCAATCCCAAACCTATCTATCGTGGTATATTAATCTGGATACGGAATCGCAACCATTTCACAAAATACACAATACAAAAATGCGTGTCTGGTATTTCGCTGAATAAAGCAGCATTTCACATACTAAAATGGTAATTTTGCCAGTGACGACTTCAGCCTACCTTTTCATCAGCATCCGCATTATACCGCCTTCATTGCTGCGAGTTCCATTTGTGAAAACTAAATGAACGCGCCATTCTGGCCGAACCCGATGCTAAAAATGTCAAATAGAATTCTAAAAGCCGTAATGAAAGCATACCCAGCAATCAGGGGGGCAACGGTCGTTCAAAAAAAAAAAGCATCGCTAACGGTGCATACGAGTTACGGTAAACGAACCACCCACTCGTATGTTGTGGTCGTTTAGTCGAAATGTGTTAATAACGTTCATCAGCGGTTCAGCGTTCAGTCAAAAACAAAAGTGTGCACGCAATCGATTTGAGTTTTGGAATTTCGAGTTGGTCGCAAGTTTGCTGTACCGCAAATTTCGTTGATTGATCGCATCAGCTAATTTGCTGGTAAGCTGCACTTTGAAGTTGTTGCCACGTTGATGCAACTCTGCGATGGCGGATGGCACAAGTACTTTGTATTTATGGCAAATTGCAGTCGAAAATAGCGCATACCAATGAAAATGCTGCACCCAAATTGAAAGGGACTTTGCTGGTGTTTATGCAGCATTAGCGATGCAGCTACCAATAAACGAATAGCTGGCAGCTTCAACAACGGGTAAAACAGTGGAACAAAGCGGAGATGCAACAAAAGTTGCAAATTAATTTAAAGGATATAGTTTAATCGTATATCTCATCTCATCTTGCATAAAATCCAAAACTTATGGCGCTATATTTTGCAGATTTTGTGAGATCACCATTCTTTTATCATTGCAACTTGCTTTGTTCAACCAATTCTCCTCAAAAACTCGCTAATATTTCTTTCCTTACAGCTATTTGTTCTTTAGCCTCATATTAGTTATTATCTACTCCCGATATCCTTCTACAATTTCTCTTATCTAAAGAAGGATGAATTCATTGTCAGTCAATGGCCCTGCTATGACTTAAAATACTCCTGAAAGATCTTGTCTTTGGCTTGGCTTGATTTTCTTAATATTAACGCAAAAGCTTTAATTTGTGAGAGACCGTTTGGGGAAAGTTAATGATATAATGGAACTTCTTCTTATAAGAGTTAAAGCTTTTTTCAGGAAAACTAGCCCAAATACAGTATCCAAATCTTAATTGGCTATTTTGACGTCAATAAGTTCAATGATTTTTTCAGACTCGATCATCAGATTGGATTATAAAACATGTACGGTTTCAGCTTAGAAAAATCCTTGAAGCGACGTATTGTACCCAGATTAAAGAATCAAAAATTAATTTTCTAATGTTATGATTACCTACTAACATTCCTGCTGAGTGATCAAGTCTTATATTTTCCAATCACGCCGAGAAACTAGCTGAAAGACTTTATTGCCGATAGACTTAGCTAGACCCAAAATATAAATACATACATATATTAAATCATCCAACTTAGTAAGATTCATCGGACAACGTCCTATGAATAGATC
The DNA here is from genome assembly GCA_027475135.1 of Bactrocera correcta. Classification (NCBI taxonomy): domain Eukaryota; kingdom Metazoa; phylum Arthropoda; class Insecta; order Diptera; family Tephritidae; genus Bactrocera; species Bactrocera correcta. Next base: position 97,129,704 of record CM050323.1, on the reverse strand, counting down.
GAAAATAAAATAAAGGGGTCGTTTTAGTTTTGATTAACGACATACACTACTCAACTCATTACACTATCCATATCAGAGACCTGCATTGAGTATGATCGATTCGGTTTGATCAGCCTCGCTCAAAACGATCAAACTCAGCACAGCGGTTCGCTACAAAATTGTTCGATCGAGTTTCGTGCTCAAAACGAACGAGTTCGATCAGTTGTTTTGATTGCTCTGCTTACTGATTCAAACTGATTTTTTGGTTCCGGTATGATGATTGGAAATGATTGTACAGAAAAACACGATCAAGTCCAATGATGTAGGGAACACAAATTTGAAATTTTTGTCACTTCTTCATTGAGATCAACAAAAACTTAAAAGTAAAAGAAGGTTTATTTTCTGGTTTCAATCTTAATCGCTAAGACTTTTATAAAATGAATTTAAAAACAATAAGCTATCAACTGAACATGGTCCGAGCCTATTTCTTTTTTCAGTTATAATATTTCCAGCTAAAGAAAAAGAACGCTCAGCGGCTGCGCTGCTGTCAGGAACCACCCGGTATAACCAAACAGTATGATTGTGATCGAGCTGAATGCAAGCAGCTTCCTCGAACATTCTTTGCTGCTCACACAAGGCGTTCGATCGAGAAAAATCATTACGAAACCAGCAACAGTGATTGGAACTGAATGTTCCCTTTGAGCACGCTCGCTTACGATCATTCATTTTTGTTGAAGCAAAGTTTTCCGTCACAAAAAATCTGATTCAATGATCGGGTATGATTGAAAAAATTGTGATTGTTGCAGCATCCATAATGGGATTGAACAACTAATCTCAAAGGATTTACTTCACTCTGATATTAACCAAGAAGACTGTGGGCTCTTAAAATCTATAAGCGGTATTGTATATGTAATAACTTATAGCTTTTTTATCAAAAATATATGCAAATTTTTAAAAAATTTTCACTTCTCGAACACAGTACAACATGAGCGTTGACATTTTAAGAACGCCAGCATTACTACTCAGGCAAAGTGCGAATGCGAAAATGTCGCAAATGCAGCGAAACGACAAAACAATTGTGATTGCTAGAGCCGCTAGGTCTAAAAGCGGAGTCCCAACAACACTAAAAACGACATTTGCGTGCACAAAACTGTCGGCCGAGGCACATATGGGAGGCAGCGTGGAGATTGTTGGGGGGGAGCAATGAATCTCATTGATTTTAGCAATTTGTGGGCATTTGTGTTTGGTGGCCGCTGCAAAGTTTGCTTTGGGCATTATTGGTCGGGATATGGGCCGCCTTTGCCTCATATGTTGCGAAATTTCGGTTTCATTGCTGGAAAAGTTTCGGGTGTACTTAGCTATACAACGTTATAGGACATCTGCATTCTTATGTTTGTATGTGTTCTTATTTGCGCCGTCTACAGAGTTGTTACGCTGAGGCAAAACATTAAAAATGTTGACCCAAACTCTTCCCATAAATACTGCAATTTGGCGATTCAGCATACTCATTTAGCTTTGGAAAAGGCAATTTCTGTGAAGGTAGATGAAATTTTTTTCCAATGCGATAGAAAGGTACGGAAGACTGGGTATATGGTATGGTATTTACAAAGAGTTCAGGGATACTTCCTCACTACAACTGAGCTGATGAGAGTACCATCTCCTCTTTTCTGTTTTTGGAGATGATTAAATTTTGATGTAAAACCAGCATCATACCCAGAAGTCTAAATACATATTTTTTTTCGGTCAAGGTGATGTACTATCGAAAACAATGAAGTATTTCTAGTCTAATTAAACTCGTTAAAATTTTTTCTCAATCTCTCATTACTGGCCAATATACGTTTAAATAAATCTGGAATTAACTTCAACTCAGTATTTTCTATTTTCAAGATTTTTTGGTCTTGATTAATCGAGCTCGCACTAAATTAAAATGTTATCGAATCCTGTGTAGTTCAGGAAACGAAGTCTACTTGATATTTTTTAAATAGATATAGTCTCACAAGTTTCGGGGAATATCATTACATATTATTATTATTTTAAAAATTTATAGTTATAAATCTATCTTTTAGCTGAGACGGTGGCCATCATAAAATGCCACTGGGCGCATTCCATGTTTTTAGAAAAGCTTCCAGGTTATATAAGACTTACAAATCAAAAACATGAAAGTAAAGAGAGTAACATACAGAATTTTGTGTGCATTCCCAGTCATACAAGTTTAGAAAAAAGGAATTGAGAGATAGAAAGGTATATAATCTCGGCTGAAAGCTATACAAATTTTAAGTTGATAAGCTTTCAAGAAAAAGCACTTCGTCCTCACTATTAATGAAATGAGAACGGTTCAGAGTTACACCATTTATAACTCAAGAAAGGCTGAACCGATTTGGCTGAAAATTGGTGGGGAGATAGCTTAGAACCAGCGTAAGGACATAGGCTACTATTTATGTTAAAATTCAATACAATTCATAAATATAAAAAATTTTTTTTCAAATCATAAGCAAATTTCATGTAAGAATCATTTTAGAAATTTAGTAATTCAAAAATAGAGAGAAATAAGTAAAAAATTTAATATCCATACATGCTTAGCATATTTTATGTATATATTGACTATATATATTATATTTTATATATATATTGACTGTGCTCCTGAACCAGGTAGTTTTTTTTTAGGACAAACCCGTCAGATGTGTTTAATATCACAACAAAAAATGGCATTGTCAAAGTATTGCGGATACTATGGGAGGATTAGGGGCGAAGGACGCAAATACATTCATAACAAACGAAATATTTAGCATAAAAATATAGCGGAATAATTGGAGTGTTGATAAAAAGGTCTATTATAATTTTAGATATAGAGAAATATTTTCTGAGCATTGCACAGAGCAGTGAAATATTTAAACGGGAACGATGAAGTATATACGTACAATTTCAAACTGATCCTTCCTAAAAAATAATAAAATTGCTAAATATTGGGAATGGCAGAATAGGACTGCAACAAAATACGCAGTGCAATGGATTAAAACTGGCTCAGTAATCATTCGATGAATAATATACCACGTGCATCCCAAAAACCAGCCTTGTCAGCCGATCTTTTCGTCTTTCCACGCTTGAGAACCGTTTCATAATATGCAGTACACTAGTTCACTGGTGCACAGCCTAAATTCAACAGAAACCAATGCTTTATTAACACAAGAAATGCTATTTTATTCATTTTATAATAAATTAGCATAAGTATATTCACCCAAACTCCTTTTATATCTCCTTAACTAATAGTTATAATTTAACTAAGAGAAATCATATACATAGATGGTATTAGCAGTATTATCTATGTATCAACCACAGTAAAACGTGGACGGGTCCTCTAGTTAATTACTCGTATATTCCAACTTATGGAACATACATCTTAATAATTCTCGCAACTCATCTCGTCCATCTGCTTGAGAATGGTAGTTTTCTCACTCGATCTGACAACCCTTAAGTATAAACATATATGGAAGATCGCTCTTCTTTAACAAAAGATATTTCGAATTTACTGGACCATCTTAATTGTTTTAAAAAGCAAGTAGCCGCCTAAACTAGTTACATCCCACTCTCTTTTGAAGGCTGTTACATGCAAACTAAACATGGATATTCGCATATTCAGAATATTTGGTAATTGCGCTTTTTGCATTTATGGATCAAACCTATACATGAACAAATTTGTATGAATATGTAATTTTCCAAATGATTTCGAGTTCTTTTCAGCTCCTGCTCCAACAAATGAGCATATGTAAATAAACCTGTGTTTGTTTTTCCACGCAGCTGTTTATGACCTTCCGCGTTGCCAAAGCCACCGCGCAGCTGTGCCGTGCCAAAAAGCCGCAGTCAAAGCGGTTAACCGAAATGTGCAGCTGCGAACCGAGTTTTTATTTGCCAAAATGCTATTAGAACAATGAAAATATTATCGTGACACTATTTGTTTGTTGTTTACTTACTATTATTTGCGCTGGTAGTTGTTGTTCTTTTTTTTGGCTAATATTATTTTACACATAAATGTATCAGATAAATTGTATATAAATATGTTTCGGGTTTTAAAATTAGTTTTAAGTGGTCTGCGTTTAATTTGTACAGATTTTAATGCGAGAAACTAGAAAAATATAAAAAATTTGTATTTAAAATTGCCAATTTCACACAAAATAGTTAAGATTTAAATATTGTTTTTTATAAATCCTCTGCGAAGGCCACTTGCTCTCTCTAAGCTATTCCCTCGATGAGTGCTTTCTGAAAATTCTTTTAAACAGGAGAGCTGCATTTAAAGCTACTCCATCCAGTATAGAGACAAGGCTTTAATATAATTGCGCGTTAAGTCAATCTTTAGTCATAATTGCTAAGAATAGATGCAACATCGTCAATATGGTCCATTATAAAATGTTCGGTTACACCCGAACTTAGCCATCCCGTAAATGCATAATTTCTGAACCATCGATGAAGTCGGAAAAAACCTCTTCTCCTTTTCTATGGTCGACAAAATGAAGTGTAATTCCCACCATCCATTGCCTATCCATAATAAGTAATTTCCATAGCGGCATAAAGGTAGCTACTTTTCGAGCTGCCAAATACAGCTTTGGGTGGTGTGTGTCGATCCTCTTTTCATGGATCTTTTCCATGATTTGGCGCATAGTAAATATCTCATCAGCTCTTGATTTTCCAGGCCTAAAGGCGCACTTATAAAGTCCAATCAGTTTTTTGACGGTGAACTTTAATATTTCACACACTGCGCTCGATAGAACCTAAACGCGATGTTTAGGAGACTTTTCCCACGGTAGTTAACGCAAATTAAGGGGTTTCCCTTTTTTGGATTGGGCAGAGCACACTTAAATTCCAATCGTTGGTCGTATTCCACAAAGAAGCTGATGCATGCTCCTTATCAGTCCTTCACCGCCTTAAATAGTTCGCCGGCTCTCCATCTGCTCCCGCCGCTTTGTTGTTCTTCAGGCGGGTAATTGTTATTCGAACTTTACAGTCATCGATTGGGGAATCGGATTCACCATCTCCTGGTATTATGCTTTCACTGTCATCTTCAATAAGATACTGGCCCGAGTCGATATAAGGAGCTCGGAGTGTTTGCACGACTAAAACAATGGAGACGTGTCTTCCATCTATCACAATATAATAAATCTGGTTCATCGCACTTCTTGGATGACTGTGATGTAATCCTTTACTTTTTATCTACAAGTATATATGTATTAACAGCTTTACTAAAAATTTACGCAGACAATCTCTCAAGCCGACTAAGTAGAAATTTCTAATACATATGCACTTTTTAGAACCAAGCAGACAACTTAACGAATAAAAATGGTTTGAATGATATTCGATAGTGACAGAAAGAAAAATTTGAAAATCGGTGGGAAATAATATGAGAAAAAAGCATGGCAATTTCCCCAAGGAAATCCACCTTGTGAAAGAAACTTCACGCAATGCTGGCACTGAAATACCACAACTTTTACAATATTTTTACTCTGTAGGTATTCATATATATAAGCTTATAATCACATCTTATACATACAATTGCAAAAATACCTTATGTAATTTCAAGCTATCAGTCTGTTATGGAAAAGAAGCGAGGAGCATCACTACGCGGAAACAATTTATGAAGGGAACACTACAACAGGAAAACTAAAATTCCCAGTTCACACTAAAATACTTGTATTGATCATTGGATTGTTGTGAAGAAACAATTACAAAATAAGAAAAAACGTTAACTTCAGAAGATAATATACCATTTACAGGTGCATTTCTCTTAATACATTATTTGATAACAATGTGTTTAAGTAAGTCTAAAGACGTAACTGGGCAGTGGTTTTCATCCAAAGCAAAGTATTCTACTAGTTTTTTTTTAGCCAGGTTGTTTGCTAGAAACACTACGGTTATTTAGTAAAGAAAATTGACTTTTAGGCGTTTTGTTTCGTAAGAGTATAGCCAAATTTCATAAACATTTCTTATCATATAAGAACTTAATTTTTATTTTTCAGTTTGCATGGCAGGTTTTGTTATCCGAACCGCAAAATTTCTTCAACAATTATAGCGTTGTCTAAGAGAATAAACCACGTCGAATTTGCAGATCATATCTTCTTAACTGAAAAAGTCTCCAATGCAAGCCTTGACTCCGATTGTTCAGTTTGTATTGCAGCTATTTGTTATAGGAGTCCGATATCGGCAGTTCCGACAAATGAGCAGCTCCTTGAAGAGAAAATGACGTTTATAAAATTTCAAAATGACATCTTAACAAGAAAAAACGTTAACTTCGGTTGCACCGAAGCTAAATACCCTTCACAGGTGCATTTCTAACTATGTAACTATGTGTCCAGTTTGTATGGAAGCTATATGCTGTAGTAAACCGTTCTGAACGAGTTTTTTAGAGATTACATTGTTACCTTAAAAAATAATCTATACCAAATTTCGTGAATATATCTTGTCAAATGTGAAAGTTGTCCATACAACAACTTGATTCCGATCGTTCAGTTTGTATGGCAGCTATATGCTATAGTTAACCGATCTAAGCAATTTTCTCGGAGATTACATTTTTGCCTTAGAAAATAATCTATACTAAATTTGGTGAAGATACATTGTCAAATGCGAAAGTTTTCCATATGAGAACTTGATTCCGATCGTTCTGTTTGTATGGCAGCTATATGTTATAGTTAACCGATCTGAAAAATTTCTTCGGAGATTACATTGTTGCTTTAGAAAAAAATATTTACCAAATTTCGTGAATATATCTTGTCAAATGGGAAAGTTTTCCATACAAGAACTTGATTCCGATCGTTCAGTTTGTATGGCAGCTATATGCTATAGTTAACCGATCTAAGCAATTTTCTCGGAGATTACATTTTTGTCCTAGAAAATAATCTATACCAAATTTGGTGAAGATACATAGTCAAATGCGAAAGTTTTCCATATGAGAACTTGATTCCGATCGGTAAGTATATATGGCAGCTATATGTTATAGTGGTCCGATATCGGCCGTTCCGACAAATGAGCAGCTTCTTGAAGAGAAAATGACGTTTGCAAAATTTCAAAAGGATATCTTAAAAACTGAGGGACTAGTTCGTATATATACAAACAGACGGACAGACAGACGGACATGGCTTAATCGACTCAGTTCAACATACTGATCATTTAAACACATACTTTATAGGGTCCCCGACGCTTTCTTCTGGATGTTACAAACATCGTGGCAAACTTAGTGTACCCTGTTGAGGATATAAAATATTAAGCCTACTTCTCAATAGGCAATGAAAAATTCTTGAATAGTTTTATAATATCTTTTAATATGCCATGTTAACACTTTCTTTCCAATAAACTTATGAAATACTTTAAAATTTACTCCAACAGCTCAACTTTAAAAGATTTCTCCCCAAAAATCAAAAACATCAAAGGAACGAGGAAAAATTTCTCAGTAGAAATAACAGCAAATAAAACACGTCGATAAAAGTTTGCCAAAAAATCACAGCCAAAGCATTCAACAAACACGGATCAATGGATCAAAGACGGGCCGCAGCAAATACAGATTCAAACAAGCGCGAGACATACTCGTAGTCTCAACTTATAATTTTAAAAAGTACCCAATAGAAATAAGATTATGAAAAAAAACTATATTTGTGATTTAAGAAAGTGCTTAGTAGGAAAAATATGTGTAGTGAACACATTTTTATTTCCAAAATAGTTTGAAGTGAACCAATATTATAGGTGTAAATTCAAATATATTAGATTATTTTTGAAAACTGAATTATGGTATGAGACTCTTTTTCGTTTGTCTGTAGTTGTACCTTCAACAGGGTATATTTAATTTACTATGAAGTCCGTAACACCCCGAGGGTAACATCAAAGAATTTATAAAGAATACCATATAATTAAATGATCAGCCACTGATCAAAATCAAGGCAAAGTTCTTGGTAGATCTTTTTATTATGTTTATGAAGTCTGCAAAAGCTTTTATCATCTAAGACAGGAAAGGTTAATTTTTTTTTTTGGTTACTAATTCGAGTTTTTTGAATTTTCAATTTTTTAAAGAGGTGATTAAAGTTTGAAATATTTGTATATTAATTCAAAACCGCCTTTTTATATTCAAACCCACTTTTTACATGTTCCAAGTGTAGCCAATGTGCATTCCTACTGAGTCTCTACCAAAGTTAGTCGGTTACGATAATCAAAGCGACGAGTGCCAACTACGCTTCAGGAGAGGGCAAAAGTAATCCTAGCTATTGAATCAATACGATTTGAAACCAATGGCCAGCTTTGCGATACCGTCAGCCAACACTATTAACAAAACGAAGAGTGGGGGAGCTGGCGGTGAGCTTGTGACTTCTGGCTGCTGTTCGAAAGCAACAACGTTTAGCAACAGTGCCAAGCAGCAAATCGCCGCTGCTGCACTGACAATCCATCAATCAAAGGTGTTGGACATAATAGGAAAATGTCAAAAGTTTGTGCCATTTATATCATTCGCATGCCAATCGCCTGCATTTGAGAGGTGCTTGCTGCGAGGCGGTAGAAAAAATTAAAGCGCCATAATTGCAGGGTGGGTGACAACGCTGTAAAGATTGTGTCGACGAACGGTAGTTGTGACGCAAAATAAATGATATCCAGCCAGCATAAGTTGCCTCAGGTGTGATGGCATTACAAAGTTGTGTGGGACTCTCCCGAAAATTTAATTTTCTCACCCCAAAGCGGCGAGTTGCCGCACGCTCCAATTTTTTATTGATTTTATCTTCATTTTTTTTTTTTTTTGAATATTTGTCCATTTATTTGTATTCGTGGAACAGAGTGTGGATATAAATTTCACCGCCTCTATTTGCATTGGTATGCGGGGTTTATATAAATGGTTTGTTTTCCTTCCATTGAATTTTACTTGGCATTTTTTTATTTTTTATTGCAATAACACAAACCCCATTAAAAGTTTTGGACTACAAGCAGTAATTGACAGCGAATTTGAAATTCCCAAATTATGTTTGCTCTTGCATTGAGAACGAAACGTGTCATCCAAACTGTAATTAATTACTTGAGCTTCCTGTTATTTATCGTCAGAAAAAATGTACACCGAAATTTGAACATTGCTTAAGTTACCTAAATCCGAACCCAATAGTTTCTTCTGTTTGTCCTCTTCGTGACTCGTATTCAAAGTAGAACTTATCTGTTGATATAATACCAAACAGTTATTTCAAGTTTTGTGTTTGCCAGCCACCAAGTTCTTCGTGGCTTGAACTATCTGTCATAAATCATGGAGTAAAATCTTATAAATCGCATATAGAATTTTCGAAATCACCAAGAACTGTTTTACCACATTTGATGATCTCTTTATTAACTAAAGATATTTCCCAGGGTTCCTGGTAACCAGAAAATATTACGGTTGACATACTGAAGTTTTAGGTCGCAACTTTCTTAAAAACGAATTCACATTACATATAATGGTGCACTCTAAATATAGATGAAGCATAGTATAAGTGCTAAATGATTCCAACAGAACTCGGCCAATGAACCATTACTTTATTGTAACGAACTTTTAGTGATCGAAACATATCGAGAAAAGAGCTAAGGACGATTATTTCAATTTGCGGATTCGCTTGAAATGAAGTCAAATAATTACTGTATATAAGTAATCAAAAAGACCCTGAATATCTTATTTGACTGTTACCATTTATCTAGATAAAATCATTGAATTAACACACCTAACCTTTCCCTAAAACAAGATGCAGATCAGCAATCATAATTTATGAGCTCAAAGCAAACTTTTCCGCTTCAATCAATGTAACATTGATTGGTCAAATTAATAACACTTAGCAAATTCTTCATTGCCGACAAACAAAGAAATAAAAAAAAATAAAAAGAAATAAAAAATATTAAAATTAAAAATTTTTTGGTATGCGAAAAGACAGGGCAAAGTTAGCGTCGAGCGAATATACACAGAACACATATGAAGGAAAACGATTGAAACCCGGCAGGGATTCTTCAAATCTGAATACCGAATGAAAATTAGGTATATTTTGAAGCAAAAACTCTACACATTAATATATGCGTAGAGGTCCCTTAGAGCCAAATACTAAGCAGATATTTACAAACAAATTGTTTTGTGTTTCCAATAAATGTTCGAGTATTCTTTCAACAGAAAAAATAACAGCTTCCTTCAAGTGAGTATTTTCTCACACAAACAATTCGTAATATAATCCAAAAATACAAATGTACAGCTGCAGGACTTACATAGTTACCGTGAGTAAGCAGTATATCAAGCTATTGGAAAAAAGTATTTTCGCCACTCCCTTCTGGCAAAAGGAAACAATAGCGGCACTTATTAGAAGCGCAACAGTAACATAACGAATATATTGAAGCTAAGAGCATATAGTATGCACATACATACCGTTAGATAGTTTATACATTTAAGCAGTTTTCAACCTAAACGAGCACCACTTGTTTTTATTACCAAATCCAAAATGTTTTTTAGGCAATTTTGGCCAATAGCTTTCAATGCCATACACAGCCACTATCAAGGCGTAACTCTCTGCTGTATTTTTTGGTAATTTTTTCTTCACTGATGATTGCATTGGTGAAAACCAGCCGCTGCTACAGTGGGCATTGTGAATTCGCCGAATCGATTTGAGTGCGTCAAAGTTGGACGGCAGGAAGGCATGCAGCCGGTCATGAGGGTCTCACGGTGAATGGTGTATGCATTTTAAACGGAACCGGATGCATACAAATCGAGCATCAAGCAATGGCCGCCAAAGGCGCTTGCCAAAGTGCAGCAGGCAGCAGGCAACGCCAGACGACAAACTGCAGCCGGCAATCGACCAAATCGAAATCTGGATGAAGTTCGCAAAAACGGAGACGAGAAAAAATAACGGTGGAGAAAAAACAACGAAGTGGAAAACAAAATCAAAAGTGCGCAAATCGAAAAAGCGAAATCGCGCCAGCACGTCCAACTTGAACTGAATTGGATTGCTGCTACGGTGAAGATTGGCTGCCCGCCGCCATTGCTGCAGGTCAAGGTTTGTGTGGGTAGTAGCGCTTAGAAGCTGTTGTTGTTTGTGTTTTTATTGTTATTTTTGTATACTTTTTGCCTGTCAGCTAGCTGTTAAATGCTCCAAATGCAATTTGCTTCATTCTTTTCAACTTAGGCGACCAAGAGCAGACAGGAAGCAGACTTACCACACATGTACTACATGTACAAACATAGGTATGTAGCTATAACTTTGATATATGTATTTACCAATACATATGTATCACATTTCGAGTGTACACTCAACCACTTCACTACTACTCAATTATTGCACCAGCCAACTCCCTTTCTCACCCTACAACTATGGCACGCACGGCTTGACTTTGATACATGTACTAAAATGGACCATACTAAAAATTCTAGAGGTTAAGCGCAATTTTCAAATAATTGCATTCGGTTTGAATTGCTAAAAGTGAACAAAACGAGTGGCGATTTCCGACAAACTTACGGTTGTGTCGGTTCAAACAAATTTCGGATATCGTACTTACATGCTTACATAAGTATACGGCTAATAATGATTCCGATTTAAGTCTCAAATTTTTCTATATTACGATTACGTTTTAGGTGGAAATAATAATCGATAGATATTAATACTTTCAAGGTACAGTGGGTAGCTGATTTATATTTCCAACAAGAAAAAAAAATTATCTTAAAGGTGAATTTCTTATATCATAAACTGGTACCAACAATATTTTTCGTGATTTTGATCGGTCAGTTAATATGGAAGCTATATACTTTAGTGGTCCGATTGTTACAATATGTTTGGAGATTGTAGCGTTGCTCTGGATAGTACATAATATATGCAACATTGCGTGAGGATAGCTAGTCAAATAAAAAGGTAAAAACCTCACGAATTTGGCTTGGTCAGGTTGTAAGATATGTAAAAACACTAAAATTGTTCATTCGTCTATTAAAAAGAATCATCCTTGTAAAATAAGCTTAAAATTGAAGTTTAACGTCTCACTAAGGATAAAGCAAAACTTTTTAATTATATAAGAGTCATTTAGCACTGCTTTATGAAATTTTCTGTCTTCATAACACGGCAGCTTAAACGAAAATTGTAACCCCAACCCAACACAACCTTTTGATATATTTCGAGTAAAGACCTTATACGCTCGAAGACTGTTTTAGAAGAGTTTTTAGACAATTGGTGTATCAAAGATGATTTTGTTTTAATTTTGGCAAAAATTAAAATCAGACTGGGCTGTCATATACATATAAGTAAAAGCACTCTTCGTCATGTTTAAAAAAACTTCAACAAATGCACTGAAAGCAACCACTGCTTTCTCAACGATCTGTTTATTTCAAATTACCCACAATATAGTCGAAATGGTTCGTGAAAAAATTTACAGAATTACATACGAACATTTGACATTGCGGCAACTTCAAGTGTCATTGTGCGGCGAATTGCTCAAGTAGGAGTAACAGACCAAGTAGTTACAGGCTAACAAGCGACATCAGGGCATATGCAACATGGTCCACAACCATATTGCTGTAACGACGTTCAATTGGTAAAAGTGCTCGTACGTTTAATTTTTATTTTTCCTCCTTTTATTCTATTTTCGTTTCATTTTTGGCCAATCTTTTCTAGCAATTTAGTGCATTTCGGCAGCAGCAAATATGTTGGCTGTCGGTTGGACATACGTACACATACACACTCACACAGAAAGTACATTCGAATGACTGTTACATGGGAAGGAGTTATATGTATTTACTCTTGTAAACAGTAGGGTAGTACACATAATAGAATTTATGACTTTATCAGTTGGAAACCACCGCCAAACATATCTCTTATTGAGTTCAAAAAATAGGCATACATATCTGGCATATTCAAAATGTGTGCAGTTTTGAATTACATCTAAAAAAATATATATTTTTATATTGGAGTTAAGTAATATTTATCTGCTGTGTCATTTTCAAAAATGATCTACAATTTTTCAAAGAATACTCTCATAAAAATTCAAAGACTAGTCTAATATCTTATATCACTATTTCCAAAATTTATCTCTGATATTTTCAGCAAAAATAGTGGCTTAAACATTTTTCTAACAGAAGTAAACTGATATAAAAATTCACTCCTAATCTTTAACGACTACCCTAATATACTTGCATCAATTTTTCCAAAAAGTATCTATTAAATTTTCAAGAAGAGTAGTACAACAAAATTCTCAACCACTAAAAAAAAGTACCACCCTTAATATATGCATATCAATTTATCTACGATATTTTCAACAAAATTTGCTCACAAAAGGTTTTTAAAAATGATAAAAAAATCAGAATTTAAGTACCACCCTAATATACTTACAACCCAAAGGATTGACGTTGGTCGAAATTGGTCGCTGTAGCTGTCACTAACAACATCTCATTTTATAGCAAATATAATTTCGTTTAACTTTGTAAACGTTTCAATTAACCTTGGCAGTCGTGTGCCGCTTTGTATCCCCATCGCCATGGGATAGCGCTTATTGCATTTGCTAATGCTGCTGCAAATGGCCATAAAAGCGGTGCCAGCCTATTTTCTATGTATGTATGTATGTACGTATATTTTCAAGTAATAGAATCCATAATTATGCCATGAAAAACACACTAACGGTGACCCAAATTCTAGTAATAATTGCTGAGTGAACGTGCATTTAAAAGGGTTAACTCATCAAAACATTTAAAATGCGCCAATGGCGTCATTCTATGAGGATGGTCGAAATTTTTTAATATGAAAGCCAAAATGTTTTAATATATTCTTTTTTGCCTAGTGTTTTATACTTAAGTAGGATTGCGATAAGAGTTCATAATGAGGCACCCCGAATGACCTCTGACAATTGAAAAGGGAAATAACAGCATGAAGCGAATAATACCCTCTGAAATTCATTATATTATTATAGTAGGAACCGTAACTGAAGAAAGGCACGCAAGCAGCGGAAAGTGGTAATCGGAACTAACACTCAATTACAACCTCCCGAATCAGGAAGTCGACTTTGAACTCCCAAAGTCACTAAACGTTCAAAGAGTGCTCAACATCACTTTTGCAGTGGACCATCAGCTCTAGAGACAGAACATAGTCAATAGATCTATTCAGATCCGGAAGGAGCATATCGTCACAATAGCAAGCACTGTTAGTCTTTAAAATCGCCACGACTCCTTTGTAAAGGGCATACCATAAAACTGCTTTACTTTTTACCTAGATCATCACAAAACGTCAAACCTTGAGTTCTCTGAAATGTACTCCTACACTAAAAAAGGTACATACATATGTACGTATATGTTGCTTTTACATTTTTTCACTTGCATATATGGAAAATGATACTAATAACTAATAATTCGTCTGGATCAAATTCGGGTCGTCGTGTGCTGAGTCCAACATCTCCTGAACAATGTCAACGTAACGCTGTTTTTAGTCAAAAATGAGCAATTTTGGCACTAAAATCGATGATGGACCAAAACACGTCTAACATCTGTCAAAAATTAACTAAAAATTAAAAATGGCCGACCTTGTCAGCGTGAGTAAGGGGTATGAGCTCCAACACAACGCAACAAAACATTCGAAAATCGAATACACGAAACCAGTGAAATTTCAAAATTCGTGATACTTTTCGTACAAAACCTGATGGACCTCATCGCTGAACGCAATTCGGCTCGAAAACGTCTGAGTTTCTTGAAACTTTTCATAGCCATAGAACATTAAAACTGTACACACTGATTCGAATTGTTCTTCATAAGTAGAAAAATTTTCAGATTCTAAATACTCTTGCTTATTCTGATTTATTTGTTGAATTTTATTTTGTGGGTTGGGAATATTTTGGTGGTTTGAATGTACTGCCAGGAAACGTCTACGTCCATTGAAACTGGAGCAGGTTGTTTGGGTTGGCTGTCTCTGGGTTGCTATGTCTGCATTCTAACATTTGGTCTGTATTCATGCTGGTGCCTGTTCTCTCGACGTAAAGGTGTGTGATATATTTTTTGATTGTAGTTGTTAAATCGTCCTTAAATGTTGCTGACCCTTGAATGAGTCTCGTTCACCTCGAACTGATGATGAACATCGTCGTGGTAAATGGTGCAGCTATTGCATATGCTGCTTCCAAGTTTTGCGGGTTATTACAATACAGTGCTCCGCTAGTGTATTTGGAGTTTAATCCTGGGATGAATGAACGGACTGCCTCTTGGTTGACATAATTCTCCATCCCAGAATTCTTTTGGTCACTAGACATCTCAATTTTTGATAATGCTAAATTGAGTGCCTTTGATACCTCGCTATGGAATTCTGTGAGGGTTTTCCTTCCTTGACGTATCCTCCTCATCTCAATTAGCAAAACGGATAAGGGTTGCTGGTCAGCAAAGCTGAAGCTCAATCGGTTTATTATTGCGTAAAAATTCATGTTCGTGTTGTGATTGGTGAGAACATCAGCAGCTGCTCCAGTGATTTTGGTTCTTACTATCCCCAGAGCACTGTAGTATTTCGGATGTTGAGTAAAGTCCTTAATTGTCTCCATGAGGGTCCAAACTTGTCATCTCCATGATCTATATTGACTCTTGTCGCCATCAAATTTTGGCAATGACTTAAACAATTCCAGATCAATATCTTTTGGATCCGTAATATTGAGTTTGATGTCCTCATGTATAATAATTGGAGTTGCTTGATGATTTTGTTGTTGGACTAACGCCAGTTGTTCAGTAAAGTCGTCTTGTTGTTTTCACAGAATGTTTATAAATGATGAAATTTGCTTTTGGAATAAGGCCATTTGTTGAGCTATATATTCCTCCATATTTGTTGTAGATTTTAGTTGCCTGTTGTTATCAAACGCTTTTTGTTTCTGTATTCTTCTCGAAATTGGTGATCAATTTACAGTGCCAGTGTGTAATTCTGGATTGGTGTTGTCCAAAGTTTCAGGATCTGCTGGTTGTCCACTTTTTCAAGACGTTGTGATAAATGGTTTATAATTTTTTGTCGTCGGAGGATAAAATGGCTTTACGAGCGGTTAAGCCCATTGTTAAACGCTGGTAGTCTGTTAACGTTGAGTAAAGAAACGATATTTTTATTTTGTTTTTTTTTTTTCGCTTTATTTATCGTTATTTACTGACTACCTTTTACAATCTTACCGCTATTTATACCAAAGGGAGTGTTTGCTTACTTACTTAGTCGCTGGGGGTCAAATCTTGCGAATACGGTGGATGCTCCAATAATTCGAACTTTAATTCATGGATTTTAGCCATTGTCAAAATACTCTTGTGACACGCTGCATTGACCTGATGAAAAAGACTTTTTTCTTCTGCAAACCGGTTCTTTTTGACGAATTTTTCATTCAGCTGGTCCAAAAGGTTGCAGTAATGCTCAGAATTAATTGTTTTACCAGTTTGCAAGTAATCTACAAACAGAATCCCTCTCCGATCCCAAAAAACTGATGCCATAATCTTCTTGACCGATTTCCGGACACGAACTCGCTTCGGAGCCGAAACACCAAGTTCACACCACCCTTTAGCCTCTTTTTTGGTTCAGGGGCATGGTAATAGACCCAAGTCTCATCCATAGTGATGAAACGACGCATGAAATCCACTTTACTATTTTTAAATCGTTCCAAATGTCGCGTGTTTTTTTCCATTGTTAGCGAATGCGGCGCCCATTGTGCACACAGCTTTCTAAAACCCAAAAATTCACTTAAAATATGACTCACACTGCCTAATGAGATGTGTAGAACCTCTACTAAATCTCTCTCAGTCAACCGACGATCTTCCAAAGGATATGGTATCCCGTATTTTGGCTATGATTTCTGGTGTTGATGCGCTTGTTGGACATCCTTCACGTGGATCGTCTTCAAGACTTCTACGGCCATGTTTTAATTGTAGGTGAACAATCATTAGATAATTTTATTATTCGTTCGTGAATTTCTTTTAGTGCTACAGCTTCCAAAAATAAGAATCTTATCACTGCACGATATTAAATATTTTCCATTGTAAAAAAATACTGTGACACGGCGACAAATGGCTTCTAAATGAAAAAAAAAAAAATTAATCGACAGATTGAAGTGAAACTTACGTTCATAAGTATGAAGAGTGTATCAACAAACCAAAAAAAAATTTTGGGCTAGTAGCAACGCCCTCTCTAATCGAGCGACAAAACCAAATTGAACAATCTGGTATAATGAGATAAAACTTTTCACGCCTTTGAATTGTGCCATGTTATGACCAAAAATTGTCGAAATTAAACCGAAACTGTTCAAACACTAGGTATCGCATATGCGGAGCCCAATACATTCAGTTGACTTTTGGCAGAAGATATAGTTCAATGTGGAAAATACTACAAGTATTTATAATTGAAATTCAGAGAAAATTATTGTCTGCGTATTAAAACTGGGTTGAATCGGATCAATACTACCTCTAGCCCCCATATAGCTTTTTTAAAGATTATCGATCTTTCGGGTGACTTTATACCACATATCATTTAATATGTTAGTCAACTTAATAAAAATAGAGAGAGGGGGTTTTACCCATAACAGTGTATCGTTGTGCCTAAGTAGGATAAAATTTAACTAAAATTAGACTTAGTCCCCATATAATTAATATCAGGATTTTCGAACACCCAGCTGACTTTACTATATTGTACAAGGTGTGTTCCAAAGTAAACAGGACTTTTTGAATCTTTTTGAATTGGTAAAACTTTTACCGATTTGTTCCGCACAAATTGACTGACGACCAAAAATTGCTCCGAATGCCTGTGACCGATTATTTGACCAAAAATCACATTTTAACCATTACAAACTCCCCGTATTCACCAGATATGGCACCGTGTGACTTTTTCCTTTTCGGATAAATGCATTTGCCCATGAAATGAAAGCGTTGTGCAGACGTAGAGGCCATACAAAGGGCTTGCAGCGGCATACTGGCGGCCATACCATCCAACGAGCTAAAACATTCGCTCGACATGCTTTTGGACCGTGCAAAAAGCTGTATTGAAGCAGAAGGAGAAAAAAAAACATTTGTTCTGTTTTTTTAAGTCTTCTTTGCTTTGAAACGCACCTTGTATGTCAGGAACCTTGATGAAACCTTGGAAGCATTTTCTTAGCTTGTGGCAATTAATTACTAGTAGTAACATTCTAACATTTATCTTACCTTCATCTACACTTCTTAACTTTTCCGAGAGTTATGTTTTAAGTTAGACAGCCCTGTGATGATATAGACCAAATAAATTATGGCTAGGGCAAGACACGCTAAGGCCTTCTTGTTAACTTAACATAATATAATTTCAATATTTATATTTTACCATTTTTCTTCGTTAAAGCCTAAAATAACAATTAATGTCTACCATAGCAACATAGGAAAATGTTCACAAAAAATATGTAAATTATGCTAGTTGCTAAGGTAGCTTGCTATCTGGTGTTGTGGTAGATATATTTTTTATCACAATTTTTCCTCCCTCACTTAAAATTCCACGTGCCTTTTATTTATTCCTAAAGGAGAAAGCGAAGTCTTATTAATAATTATACCAAATACAATACTAATTACCGATTTTTTTCCGATTCCTTCCACGAAAATAATTTGCACCTCAAACAGATTTCGTGAAATACCATATTTCATATTTTTTCTAGCACTAAAAGCACCTTTTTTTGTACTAGAAATAAATTGCTGCAACTTTGGACAGCAGCAGCAGTAAATGAGCAATCAAACGAGTGTTCGCATAGCATATTGATGAGCTGCCAACTTGTGATATGCCTTGTGATGCTGCGATAAGCTGCTGACCGAACACATTGTTGGAAGTACTACAAGTACAAGATATTATTGATGGTTATGTGCGAGTATTGGCTAATTTTCAATTAGTACCTAGCAGGAATGTGCATGGAATGTAAAACGCCGCGCAATCGAAGTGGCAAACGAAAGGAAATACAAAAATTACATCAACAAAAGTAACAAATGTATGAGTGTTTTTATTGAGAATCGCTCCAAATGTTGTCAGAAATGCGTTTTTACCCTTGTAGACTTGTTGTAAGTCAGTATGTTTGCTAATATTTACTACAGAAATAGTTGTTTTGCCACTACAGCAATTGCTTACTAATTTGTTGCATTTTCATTGTTCAGCTCGGTATTTGTGCGCTGCCTCGTCATAGTATTGGCATTAGTATACTCGGCAAAAATATGCCCACACACGTGAACGTGACCAGTTTGTTAAATCTCAACCGATTCGATGGTTTTGATCACCACTTCAATACCATGTCCTAAATTTAGTGAATAGGCCGGCATGAAAGGTCAACTCGTTAACCAATTAAGCGTGTTGTGAAAAAAGGTCAGGCATATTTTGGTTTGTTGGTATATGTAAACCAAACTTGCAATGTAAGGCGTCGCTCACTTGAATGATTGGGTAAACATGCTTTCAGAATAAATTCGATATATTTGATCAAATGAAAAGTAGAGTTTTATACTAGCCGTATCTTTAGCTTAACTTAAGATTATTAAAAGAGCTTATTGACATGGCATAGTAGTTACAGGTTCGTAATATTAGTAACGGAACTAAAATTTAACCACAGTTCCATTAAACTAAAATTTAATTTTATTTAAAGAGGGCGCAGTTAACATTTTATGTATGAGAAATCCTACACGCGGCGATTTTACTTTCTTTAAGAATGTGCTTAGGTAAATTTATAATTGAAATGACAACATAGATAGTTAATGGGGGTAGCGGTATAGTTTTAGGATCATTTTTGCAATGCATTGAACTATTGTTTTTTTTTTGTCTCTGTGTATTCAGTTTCAATGCCACTGAAAACAAGAAAAAACGTTAACGTCGGTTGCACCGAAGCTAAATACCCTTCACAGGGCCATTTCTGTTAGTAACTATGTGTTCAGTTTGGAAGCTATATGCTATAGTAATCCGTTCTGAACAATTTTTTTTGAGAATATGTTGATGGCTTAAAAAATAAACCATACCAAATTTCATGAATATATCCTGTCAAATGTCAAAGTTGTCCATACAAGGACTTGATTCCGATCGTTCAGTTTGTATGGCAGCTATATGCTATAGTCAACCGATCTGAACAATTTCTTCAGATATTACATTGTTGCCTTAGAAAATAATATATACCAAATTTCATGAATATATCTTGTCAAATGTCAAAGTTGTCCATACAAGAACTTGATTCGTTCAGTTTGTATGGCAGCTATATGCTATAGTTAACCGATCTGAACAATTTCTTCGGAGATTACATTGTTGCTTTAGAAAATAATATATACCAAATTTCGTGAATATATCTTGTCAAATGTCAAAGTTGTTCATACAAGAACTTGATTCCGATCGTTCAGTTTGTATGGCAGCTATATGCTATAGTTAACCGATATGAAAAATTTCTTCGGAGATTACATTGTTGCTATAGAAAATAATATATACCAAATTTCGTGAATATATCTTGTCAAATGTCAAAGTTGTCCATACGAAAACTTGATTCCGATCGTTCAGTTTGTATGGCAGCTATAAGCTATAGTTAACCGATCTGAAAAATTTCTTTGGAGATTACATTGTTGCTTTAGAAAATTATATATGTAGGCAAGATCAATTATACTTAACAAATTTAGAATGTAGTTTATTAATTAAAACTGATTTAAAAGATACAAAGAAACGATTTATGTAATATTAAAATTAATCCAGCCTTCTCTTGCCGCACGTACACTTCTTATTCGTTTTCGCGTCTTACTTCTCTTGCTCGTCTTTCTCGTCTTGATGGTACTCTTCTTCTTCTTCTCTATGCTGCCATATCGTTTCATTCCCACATATCGGCCATCCTGCGTGATATTCGTCTCGAATAACTAAGTAGAATCGTCGTCATCAAATGTATTTAGCCATTCTTTCATAAATTCTGCGCACGTTGTTGTTGTTTTTGGACCTTCGCCGTTACCCAGTTTTTGGACATCGTAAGTGTTGTTTGGTTTTATGTTAGTAATTCGATAGGGGCCTAGAAACTTTTGTTTGAGCTTTAAACCGCTACCAAATTGTGTACGCTTTATAGCAACAATATCATTTAGTTTGTAAATATGAGCTTTTTTACGTCGCAGATTGTATGATTTTTTGTTTTCTTCTTGAATCTTACGGATTTGTTTTTTCCCGTCGTTGCGCATTTCATCTCGATTTTGGTTGAACTGTTGCACTAATTGTTCTTCGATGAGTTCTTTAATATAAATATCTTCTTTAGACCTCATTCGGGTCCCAATCATCATTTCAAACGGTGTCATATTTATGCTTCGATGATATGTAGAATTTAGCACCTGTTGTACTCGGTCGACATAACAATACCACTTTGTTGCATCTTCGATGCTTAGTTTCGATAAAACTGCAATTATTGTGCTGTTCAATCTTTCAATTTGGCCGTTCGCACGTGGTAGCCCTGTAGTTATCTTAACGTGTTTTATGTTTTCTGATCGACAGTATTCTTTAAATTCGTCGGACGTGAATGCCGAACCTCTATCAGAGATAATTTTAACTGGATTACCAAAATTGGTGCCTTGCGTCGTTAGCTTACTGATGACCTCTTTTGCTGACGTTGATTTGGTAGGATATAACCAAGAAAACTTTGTAAATGCGTCGATTACTGCAAATATATACTTATACATTTTACTTGTAGATTCTAATGGTCCTAAATGTTCGACATGGTACGTATGTAATGGAGTATCTACTTTATGTAATGGATGTAACTCGCCCTCTTGTTTTCCTCTTTTGCGATTGGCAACGATGCATTGAACGCAATTGGAAATACACTTTTGAATTTTTTCATTCAGTTTTGAAAAATACAATTCTTTGGATATAATATCTTTAGTTTTTGCTAAAGCGAAATGCCCTTTTTCGTGAGCTCGTCGTATAATCTCTTTTTGCATGTTTTTAGGTATGACTAATAACTCGCAGTCGTTTATTAATTTATATAAAATGTCACCCTTCATAAAGTAATCTTGATAACTTTCTTTTTCTTGTAAAATTTCTTTAATTAGTCGCAGTTCTTCATCTTGTGCTTGCGCTTCTTTGATTTTTAAAGTGACGTCATCTATGGTAATTGTTAAAATCGGAAATCTACTCAATGCATCTACGTGCTTCATACTTGAACCAGAACGGTGTTCAATAGCGTAGTCATACTCTTGCAATAACATTATCCACCTAGCTACTCTCGTACATAAATCTTTTTTGTCTATTGTTTTCGCAAACGCATTACAGTCGGTTATGATGGTAAAATGTAAACCCAATAAATAAACTTTAAACTTTTTAAGAGCTTCTATTACAGCGAGTACTTCGAGTTCGTAACTGCAAAATTTTCGTTCAGCTTCCATCGTCTTTTTACTCATATAATACACGGGGTGCCATTGACTATCATCTGGGGATTTTTGGAATAAAACAGCGCCGTAACCATTTATGGATGCGTCTGTGTGTATTTGCGTTTCATACGTCTGATTGTATATACTTAATACTGGCTTTCGACTTAAAAGGGTTTTTAAAGTATTAAATGATTTCATTTGTTCATTCCCCATATTAAATATAATATTTTGCTTCTTCAAATCATTCAGCGGCTTTGCAATTAATGCAAAGTTGCGAATGAACTTTCTAAAGTACCCGTTTTCGGTAATGGATACTTCATAACTGCTTCTATTTTCACGCTTGATTGAGCGACTTGGTTATTTTCTATAACGTGGCCTAAAAATTCCACTCGTCTTTGCAAAAATTGGCATTTCTTTTTGTTAATTTGAAGCCCATAATCTTGGCACAAGTTTAGAACCTTTTCTAATCGAATTAGCGCTTCTTTTTCGTCAGTTGCCGGAATTATAACGTCGTCGATGTAAGGGAGAGCAATTCCCTCTTTCGTAAAATCTCGAAATATAGCATTTACATACCTCTGAAAAACGCCAGGAGAGTTGCACAATCCAAATGGAACCTTGAGGAACTGGTATTGACCGTTATGTGTTACAAATGATGTATACTTGCGGCTTGCATCAGACACGTCAACGTGGAAGAACCCGTTTGTTAGATCAATCGTGCTAAATATCTTGGAGCCTTGTAGTCGATCGAGTTTGTCTTCAATTAAGGGCAGTGGGAATCTGTCCTTAATTATTACCTTGTTTATGCGTCGGTAGTCTATACACAGCCTGGGTGTGCCATCGCGTTTTTTCACCAATACTACTGGACTGCAGAATTCAGACTCTGAAGTTTCAACAATCCCGTCTTCAAGCCATTGTTCAACTTGCCTATCAATTATCTGCCTTTCACAAAAAGGAAGTCTTCTAGGTGCAGAAAAAATTGGCGTATCGTCTTTTAACACTATTGTCATTTTTACATTTGTTGTTTTAGTTTTATTAGGCGTATATAGTTCAATTAAATCAAAAACTTTTTGCTTTGCAGCAGCACTAGCAAGTGGGTCCACGTTTATATCGTCTATACATTTATCAATCTTCATCAACGCATGTTCTTCAAATATATCACACGTATTTAATTTTTGTACAAAAACACCACTTGAATCAATTCGCACCTCAGCTTGTGAATATAATTCTTCACCTAAATCATGTTAACGTCTATGCTGTCTGATGGTACGACGTGAAAATTTAAATTGAAAATGTTATTGTCTATTTCCACACTTTTTTCAAAATGTCCAATCGGTTTCACTTTATTTTCATTTGATTTTTGTCCAAATCCAACTAAATAAAAGTTTGATTCTATCAACTTCGGTTTCTTTAATAATTCGTACATTCTATATGTAACAACATTAAATTTACTGCCTGTATCAAACAAAGCTAAGCACTTCTTATCTGCTATCCCTACTTCTTTCATCATTATATCTTTACTTGTTTTAACAATTTGTAAATTACGTTTGTCACTTTGTATGTTTTTGTTTGGACAATTTTTCGACATATGGCCAAAGTTGTTACACCCAAACCACTTTACACCTTTCTCTCTGTCTTTACAATCAATACTTTTATGACCTTTTACACCACAATTATAACAACGAATGTCCACTTTTGCTTCAACATTATTCACTGTTTTTCTGAATCTATTTACATTTCGTTCTTCTGAATTTATTATTTCTTTGTTAAAATCACTATTTACTTTCTTGTTCTTAAATATTTCTTTCTCTTCATCTTTTGATTTCGATCGCACCATTTCGTATATTTTAAGCTTTTGTTTAAATTCCGTCATATCACGAGCGCCATACAAAATGCTTTTGTTTAAACTTAAGTCCCTTATGCCATCGATCACATACTGGATAAAAGCAGCATTCTCGACGTTTCCCCTTGATGCTAACGGGTGATTTTTTAAGAGCTTGATAACTTTTTAAAAAAAAAAAACGCATAAAATTTGCAAAATCTCATCGGTTCTTTATTTGAAACGTTAGATTGGTTCATGACATTTACTTTTTGAAGATAATTTCATTTAAATGTTGACCGCGGCTGCGTCTTAGGTGGTCCATTCGGAAAGTCCAATTTTGGGCAACTTTTTCGAGCATTTCGGCCGGAATAGCCCGAATTTCTTCGGAAATGTTGTCTTCCAAAGCTGGAATAGTTGCTGGCTTATTTCTGTAGACTTTAGACTTGACGTAGCCCCACAAAAAATAGTCTAAAGGCGTTAAATCGCATGATCTTGGTGGCCAACTTACGGGTCCATTTCTTGAGATGAATTGTTGTCCGAAGTTTTCCCTCAAAATGGCCATAGAATCGCGAGCTGTGTGGCATGTAGCGCCATCTTGTTGAAACCACATGTCAACCAAGTTCAGTTCTTCCATTTTTGGCAACAAAAAGTTTGTTAGCATCGAACGATAGCGATCGCCATTCACCGTAACGTTGCGTCCAACAGCATCTTTGAAAAAATACGGTCCAATGATTCCACCAGCGTACAAACCACACCAAACAGTGCATTTTTCGGGATGCATGGGCAGTTCTTGAACGGCTTCTGGTTGCTCTTCACCCCAAATGCGGCAATTTTGCTTATTTACGTAGCCATTCAACCAGAAATGAGCCTCATCGCTCATCGGACACGGACGCGAAACACATTTCGAACCGAACACTGATTTTGGTAATAAAATTCAATGATTTGCAAGCGTTGCTCGTTAGTAAGTCTATTCATGATGAAATGTCAAAGCATACTGAGCATCTTTCTCTTTGACACCATGTCTGACATCCCACGTGATCTGTCAAATACTACTGCATGAAAATCCTAACCTCAAAAAAATCACCCGTTATTTCTTTCATTTTAAAAAAATAATCTTGCACGTTTTCGTCTTTTTTTATTTTTCTTTCACTTAATTGTTTGTGTATGGTAGCACTGTTCGTTGCTGTTTGAAATTCTTTCAGCAATGCACATTTCAGCTTTTCCCAAGAAACAATTCCCCTTTCGCTGTTCAGAAATAAGTTTGCAGTACCTTTAATGGACTTTTTAGAAAATACATATTTCTGAAAATCATCCCATCCCATAACGGCTGATGTTTCCTCGAATTCTTGTATCCAAACTTCAACTGGTAAGCTGTCAGTTCCATCATATTCTCGTATTGTTTCTTCTACATCACGAAAATTCATTGCAAATCGGGACAATTGTGATGGTTGCGCTCCTCTGCTTCTCGGTGTTATTGTGTTCTCTTTTTCGGTTACGTAATCGTTGTTTTCTCTTTCCTGAGTGTTGGTTGTTTTTCTAATTGGATAAGGCTGATTAGAACACTTGTCCGCCAATTTGCCACAATTTCTGCCGTTTATGTTGAATGTTGCTGCCTCACCGCTGCATTCGCCTTCACAATCGTCGTCAATTTCTTCGTCGTCATTTTCATCGTCATCATTATCGTCTTCGTCGTTATCGTTGGAACCAAGCAAATTCCCTTTTTGTAGATTTCGAAAGATATGCAACTGTACATTTTCCTCTTTGCAGCTCAGTTGCAGCAAGTTGCAAATGGAAATCAACTCTTCTACAGACAAATTTGATGCAATGTATGCGGACTCATGCGCATACTCGTCGTCGTACTCGTCGTAATTAAAACCTTGAAATTCGCGCAGCCTCTTTCTATTTTGTCTATCACCCTCGTCTTCGAAAATAAATCTATGCAATGCGCTAATGGTCTCTTTTCGCATTCGTCGTATATTTTCACGTACATTACCAAAACTTTGTAGGTTCGCCATTTTGTAAAGTCCAATTACACAATTACGCACAGATATTACTTTTAGGTTGAGCCCCCAAATTTGTAGGCAAGATCAATTATACTTAACAAATTTAGAATGTAGTTTATTAATTAAAACTGATTTAAAAGATACAAAGAAACGATTTATGTAATATTAAAATTAATCCAGCCTTCTCTTGCCGCACGTACACTTCTTATTCGTTTTCGCGTCTTACTTCTCTTGCTCGTCTTTCTCGTCTTGATGGTACTCTTCTTCTTCTTCTCTATGCTGCCATATCGTTTCATTCCCACATATATACCAAATTTCGTGAATATATCTTGTCAATTGTGAAAGTTGTTCATACAAGAACTTGATTCCGATCGTTCAGTTTATATGGGAGCTCTATGTTATAGTGATCCGATATCGGTCGTTCCGACAAATGAGCAGCTTCGTGAAGAGAAAATGATATTTGCAAAATTTCAAAACGATATCTTAAAAACTGAGGGACTAGTTCGTATATATACAGACAGACGGACAAACGGACAGACAGAAGGACATGGCTAAATCGACTCAGCTCAACATACTGATCATTTATATATGTACTTTATAGGGTCTCCGACGCTTCCTTCTGGGTGTTACAAACATCGTGGCAAACTTAATGTACCCTGTTCAGGGTATAACAAACAAATAGGGCTTATAATAGCGTTATAAAAAGAAATAGGACTATTTAAGAAATAATGCAATCTCATCTTCAGCCAACATCGATTCGCTCGTTTTTCTCGGCGCTGCTCTCTTGTCAAAATACAAAAGAAACATAGTTAGTGAATTGAGTTCGCTACAATAGAGTATTCAGATACTATATTAAATTGTTATAAGCGCTCTCTTCAATGCTTATGGAATTTGGACTAGTTTTACTTTATAAGTTTAATGTATATGTATATATGTATTCCAAACCAACAAAGGTATATTGCCCAAATTTCCATAGAACCAATGTTTTCAACCCTTCTTACGATACTGCGAAAATAGGTAAAATTGGATGACAATCCCGCCCATTCCCCGTACAACGGCTTTGTTAAAAACGACTAAGTTACTACTAACTAAGTCCCTTAGTTCCCATATATAACACATATACAAGGTCTGTCGCAAAAGAAACAGGACTGTTAAAAAAACAATAAAAAATTAATGCTTTCCAGAGTTATATTTTTTTATTCAAAGTAGTTTCCTTGTGTTTCGATACAGCGTTTAGCCCGGTCAATTAGCATTTAAAATGGGTGTTTAAGATCATTTTTCGGAATACTCTTGAGAATATCGGTCGTCGCCTTTTGGATAGCTCAAATGTGCTGAAACTAGTGTCCTTTCATGGGCAAATGAAGTTTTCCAGATCAGGTGAGAAGCGTCGACAGATGACACGGCGTATTATCGTGCAACAGGCGCCAGGACTCTGCCTCACGATATTGTGGTCGAACACGACGAATGCGTGACAAAAAACGCTTCATAACACCAAGGTAAAACATAGCATTAATTGTTTGGCCAGTTGGGACGAGCTCCAGGTGTACATTGTTTCAGTAAACATTTTCCCAAGTTTAAAACAAAATTTAATATTTGCTCTTTGTTCAAAATGCATTTTACGACCGATGACCAAAAGCTGATGTCACTTTTTGATCGATAACATCGATTGTAGTTATCCAATTGTCTTAAAATTTTAAAGAAATATCAACAAGAGATCAAACTTTTTATTTCACATATCCACTAATACGTGGCGCCACCAGAAACAGTTATATTTAAAAGGTTCTGTTTCTTTTGCGACAGACCTTGTATACTTAATATAAAGATTTTCGAACTTCTAATTTACTTTATACTACATCCTATGTATCGGCCAATGTGAGAGTTATTTAATGAAATCGAGAGAGCGTATTTTTCTAATAACAGTGTACAATCGTAACCCGGCTTTAATCCTGGCCAGTTTCAAAACTATGAAATGTTCGGTTACATTCGAACTTAACCCTTCCTTATTGCTTTAAGAAAGATTCTCATCGAAACTTTGCTCGCTTTTAACATGCCAAATTCGATTTGGATCAGATCAAAAACTGGTAAATCATTATATGTTTATATTCAGAGCCACTTAAAAAACACAGCACTTAAAAAAAGTTAAATTTATATGCTTGAAGTACGTTATTCATACTCTAATCTGAAGTATCTGTATGAGCAGTAGTTACTAGTATGTTTGTGACATCACCATTTTTTGAAACATTTAGGAAAGAGACAGAATATGAAACTATCTTTTGAAATAAGCTTGATTCTCAATTAATCACTCCCATATTAAAAGACACCCTCTATCTTTTTATCTGGTGGAATTTTTCATAGTTAATACAGCGTATTTTTGTCTCTCTTAATACCGTGACTGCGTAAGTCCTTTCGAGCCATACTATATACATATATTTGTAGTTTGTCTGTGTTAATATCTAGACTTTGCCCAATAGCAGGCAATAATATACTTACATAGTATACCTCTTTTAATCACTGCAAACAAAGCGATTGGATTTTTTTTTAGATGTTTCTTTAATGAAAGTTTAAAATAATTTTTTAGGTGGAAACTATTAGATAAAAATTGTTATACAAACAATAATATTAATATAAAAAAATGAAAAAAAAGTATTAAATTTGTTTCAAACAACTGCGCAATGAAATCTTGTAGAGAGAAGATATCATATTAGATCCGTGGATATACGAATCTTGAATTTTCCAAAGAAAAAATAAATGATTGCTTTAAGAAAAAAACATAAATCTTCAATATTCAATAGACATTTTCATTCCATAAAATATTTCCGTTTGCTTTCCAAAGTAAAAAAAACAGATTCGAATACTTCCCACTGTATTTAAACGCCACCATAATGCTCTTCATTAATATTCTTCAACGACCAAGCGCTCAGATCCCACTGGAGAAAGAATTATGGCATACAATCAGATTAGATTGTCGAATTGAGAGAGAGAGAGTAAGGGAAATCATTGACCCAAATAGATGCTAATTTATCCATTGTATGCGTTGGCATTAACAGGCAACAGCTGCGGCAACAACAACAAAAACCAATATAACAGCAACAACAACAACGCCAATAACAACAACAATACCAACAGTACCAACAATGCTAATAACAACAATAATAGCAAGAACAGAAAAACAACAACAACAATTACAAACACATCAACAAAAGCAGGAATCCACAATTCGAAGAATCACATAACAACAACAACAGTTCGACATGTATCATAGCAAGAAAGCAGCAGCAGAAGACCATCGATGAAGGATACCCAACGGATTGGCATTTGCTTCGATGATGGCGTGTACGTGCCGGCCAACGGGCATTATCGACCAATAGCAACAAGCCGCATGCGAACAACAACAACTAGAAGTGTGAATTAATGAAGCAACTGAACATGGTCTTCAGCCTACAGCGCCACCGTCGTTGCCACCTCCACCCAAGTACCACACGTGCAACAGTCTCCACCAACCGAGTGAGCTGCATGCTTGAAATGTGTTTTATAGCATTTTGCGGCCAGCATACATAGCGTCACTGCGCACACGGCCAACACCAACGTTAGCTAGCAAAGAGTAATTCCAAATAACGTATCATTATTCAAGAATCAATTGAAAGTAAATCGCCCACGAGCGCACACACATGCTCGTACGTACATCCGTTTACTTATATGAAACACTTGAACGAATGTAGACAAATGGCTGGACAGAAACACTTTGCCAGCAGCCAAAGCTGCAACAACACAGCGACAAGCATTAGCGCGTGGTTGATAAGGACTAAGGACTAGGGGGCGCTAGATTGTAGAAGTTCCTGTGAACCCACATCTGCGAGCGTCTATGCATATAAAGAGAGGAGTACATGTGTGTATATATACACATGTGTTTGATTGTGCTTATGCGTACTAGGATCCTGCTACCGCTGTAACACATTTGTTGTAATTTCCTTTATTGCTCGCCTAGCTCATTTGTTTGCACCGTTTTTAACACTTTTTTCGAACGAAATCAGCAGGAATGTGAGATGAGAAATATCACTTAGAGCTCCCAAAATAGCGAAAACATGCTGTTTTAAAAATGTAAAAAATCGCCGGGAATTAAGAGCAGATTTAAGCATTGAAATCGATTGGCACTCAGTTGTTACTCATACGCCATGTACGTACGCTATGAGAAAGAAATTTAGGTGAAATATTTAAGAACACAAAATACGAAATTTAATGTGCATTTATGCATACGTAAACTCAGAAGAAATATTTTTGGTTGCAGTTAAGTTTATTTACTACCTTCCAAGAAAGTAAGGGATCACTTTTAACCTTCACTTAAAAATTATAGACAAATAAAAACGAAAACGAATTAACTTTTGTACATTTAAGGTTGAAAAACCTGGTTTCAGAATGAGAATTCTTTCTTAGTAGAAAATCTTTACATATAAAAAATACGTGTCCGCGATGGACTCATAAATTACTCAACCGGTCTTAGCAAAATTCAGCACACTGTTTCCAGTTCGAACCAACTTAGAATATAGGATAATACAGGGTCCGGCACTCGAAGCCATAAATTCAGTTTGGAAAATTATTTGTATGTATTTTAAAGTACAAAATGTGTGAAAATAATCATAAATACAGGTCCAATCCATTTTGCTTACCTTTTGCCTTAACTACGGCCTTGAGACGGTCAAAACGAATCGCCAGCTGCCCGAATGTGTCTTGCATGTATTTTAACCCACTCACCGACAATGGCTTTCTTCAGCATCTCGAGACTGGTGTATTTTTTACTGCGGAACTTGCTCTACAAAATGGCTCAGAGAGAATAATCCAATGGATTCGCATCTGGTGAATTCGAGAGCCACTGTGTGGTCGTAATGAAGTTCGGAGCGTTGTTTTGCAGCCATTTGGCTCACTCGCGCTTTGTGAGACGGTGCTGAGACTTGTTGAAACGTCCATGGTTTGCGACCGAAATGTTTGTTTGACCGGCTTCAACGCAGCCTCCAGAACACCTTCCCGATAATATGTCGCATTTACTTTGACACCAGACTCGATGAAAACAATTGGAGAGCGCCATCTGCGGTGACAGCGGCTCAAACCATTATTTGTGGCGGGTGCTGCCTCCTGGTGGCCAACAGATGACTTAAATTCTCGTACGAATGGTCAAGTAAACCCTATCGTTTTGAGAATTTACGAATTGCTCAATTGGAAAATTTTTTTCGTCAGAAATTGACAGCTTTCGTCCAAGCGAAGCAACTGCTTCGCTCTCTCAAGTCTTACTTGTTGCTGCTTCTGTGTGAGATCATGGACCTTTTGGAATTGTAAGGTTTGACCTTGAGCTCATTTTTCATAATAAAAAATATAAAATGCATACCACAGCAACGTGTGGCTGTATCCACTAGTATTCATATATAAGTTTCACATATTTTTTTGTAATGTTCTTTTCAAAGAATATCCACCGTCCACAAATAAAATTGCTCCATCTATCTACAAGCCAGTAAGACCAGTATTTTAGTTTAAATCACTTCGTAATCGCTACTTTCTAAGTCAATTCAATTTTTAAATTTTCTCCGCGAATCCAAAATATTTTGGATTTTGTAAGAACTCTCGGGTTTGTCGCTGAAGAAATATAACTAAAGCACTTAAAAATCTGGTAGAGATATTTAATTTCATCCAAAGCACTTTCTCTCTCTATTTTACTTTCAATCGCACTATATTCATCTCTTTTTAGCTTTCCCGGTGACTAATTCTGCAGAGAGAAAAATTACAATAATATTGACTATCAATTGTTGCGTTGGTTGATAGAAATTAGCGGAATATTTAGTTATTTCAAGAGTACTTTCTCTCTCGCTGTCCTATTCTCGTTCTTTTTCTCTAAGTTCCAACTTCTTCCCATTTGCTCAACATGTATATAGTATATATATGTGTATATCTATATCTCTTCTATAAACAATATTTCTATGTCTACTTTGACAGACATTTAAAGTGGATTAATATCGTCTTATGATTTGCACTGCCTGATTTTTGCTATGTTAACGTTGTTAAGAATTAACGCTCAATACGTTAGAAATAAAGAAGGTTATTTACATCAAGCACATCTTTCGATTTTGCTGAAATCACCTCATAGCATTATGATTTTATTCATCAGCCTCAAATGATCCAATCTGATAAGGATGACTTCTACGTCCGCCTAAAGGGTTTATGCACAGTTAGAAGGCTGATAAAAGAGAACTTTCTAAAATTTTTTTAAGAAAATTTTTAAATTTATTCATCCAATAATTTGTACATACAATATGGCATCTTTAAGCTGTAACTTAAGACTTAGTTTTAGTAAAAGTATTTATCTGGAAAGGAACTACGGCTGATCTCCAGGAGCTCCTCTCAAAAAAGACGTTTTTGGGCCTTAAATTGTGTATTGAAAAAATATTTATCGATGAGAAAACATCTTCCATTAGTTACTAAAAAATATTTTAAGAAGCTCGTGTTAAAATTTGAGACTAATAGGTTAATACGTTTTCGAGTAATTTTGGTTACCGACTTTGAAAACACCAATTTGTGTAAAACGCGTTTAAGTTTTGCAGTTGGACTTCGAAGCAAGACTGAAACTCCTTTTCCAATTAGCGTGTAACTTCGAAAATATTCACCGGAACGATATAAATTTTTTTTTTAAATATACGGAAGTGTAGAAAAAAATATAAAAAATCGATTATTTTGAAAATTCTAACTGGTTACCTAAACGAGAGAAATAACTACTACAATTCAATGTTAATTATTTAATTAAAATTATTGTTATAAACTGGTTTTCAATATGACCAGGAAAAGGAGAGACGTAGTTATGAAAATACTTTATAAAGTTCTACATAAAAATAGTGCCAGATTAACCATCATTTCTAATTGCTTCTGAAGTAGCTTGAACCTAGATTAAGTGCAGCCTTTTTTTATTTTCTTATAAATAATGGAGTTATTTCCTTAAACTCTCTAATTTGAACCTTAAGGCTTGAGCTCAACAACGAGTACCGAACAAGTCAATTGAAAGAATATACCCAGCTACTTGCAAGTAGGGTGGAGACTACCAAATCAAACAAACCAGTGAATAATAAAAGCATAAATGGTAGAGAAACTCATACAATCTTGAAGCTGCCTGACTGATATACATAGTACATTATAGAAGCCGTGGTATCTGCGACAAAAGTATTGGCTCAACATTTCTTCATGCAGAGTTTTCTATAGTAATGACAATTCATACTTTAAAATTTAATGAAACTTTATATTCAATAAATAACACGCCATCGAAAATACTTTTTTGAAAAAACTACATAGTGAAACGAAATTTGGCAACAGTGGAAAGTTGAAAGTGACGTTTAAGACGTTGAAATTACTTTTTTGAAAAAACTACATAGTGAAACGAAATTTGGCAACAGTGGAAAGTTGAAAGTGACGTTTAAGATGTTGAAATTGTAGTATTTCTGCCATATACATTTGGAATATTGGAATTCATGCTCAGTAGAGTTATATCGAAAATAAAATGTTTTTGAAGTGTTTAAAAAAAATCAACTTTATTCTATTAAAATTTTTAATCGAAACCATCACTATATGCAAATTTTTGGCGCGTCAGTAGTCTTGACAAACAAATGTCGACCAACCATTGAATTACAACAAAATATTCAAAAGAAATTTGCATAACCGCCAATGGCAATGCAACGCTAAATTCTGCTAATAAATTAGTAAAGTAACAGAATATTGATGCTATGCTGTGACTCGCTGATGACCACAAGTGATTTGCCGAAGTTGCAAAATTTTCAAAAACAAAAAAGCGAAACAAATTACTAACACTCTGTCCGCCAACTATTAGTCAAACGAGCAATAAGAGTAGAAAACTGCCAGCAAACTGATTGTCAATTTATGGTGAAATATTTTCTAAAATACATAAAACATGGTGCAGTGTGATATATTGCAGAAGTGACAGGCACGCGGGCGTAGACTGGCATATTTTGGAGTAATATTTTTTACTTCTTCGGCTGACATACGGTCACTTTGCCAATGCCGCAGGCTGATATGCGCAGGCGAGTTG